>VWZT01016783.1:913873-1033527 GCA_013397055.1 Pachycephala philippinensis
GCACAATCCATTGGTAAAATCCTCCACTGCCACAATCATCCATTGGCACAATCCATTGGTACAATCCATTGGCACAGCCCAGCCTCAGTGTGCCGTGTAGACAGGCTTACTAGTGAAAATTTAGGACCCCTAAATTTAGAGCTGCTTTGTGAGTGCAGAACTCCTCCAAGTCTGGCCCTATAATCCTTTGGGCTTTAATTCTGTCTGATGAGGTTAACGATGGTTTATTAACCCAGGTTTTGAATTAGTCCTTGTGGCAGGGACTGCCTTTAACAGAGTTCCACTGTCAGTGAAAATGTTGAGATACCTCTTGATTAGATGTGATGACTAACATGCACACAAATCAAATAAAATTTTCAAAATTTCTCTCCCCTTCAGCCAAGGGAGAGCATTCTCTCCCATGTTTTTTTATCTTTTCATAGAATGTGCTGAGTTGGAAGGGACCTGTCAGGATCATAGCAATAAAAGGTAAAAAATCTGCATAGTAACTGAAAAGTGTGTCACATAAAGAGCTACATGAAGTTAATCTTGCAAACGTCATTGAAAAAATGAGACTGTACCCTGTCTTCAAATATATACCTTATTTTCAAAATTCATTTGTTATTAAAATTATAGCTAATAAATAATGCCATGACATATTGTTAAAAAGTGACTTGTTTTCATAAGAAGCTGGAAATTAATTTTATAGGACATTATTGTTGGTTTTGGTCTGATGCAGACAGGGTTATTGTACCTTTATGTAGCTGTTATATGGAGCTGAATTTAACTTTACAAGAAACAAACATCTTGTGTTCTAATTGAATTGAACAAGTATATACAAGAAACATTCATTTCTTTATTATTGCTTTTTCCAGCAATAGTTGTCATATGCAGGCATAACTTTTATTTCCTTTTCCCTCTGACAATTTTAGCTCCCTGTCTCTGGGGAAATAAACCAGCAGAACATTGTCTTTGCTTTTTAGAAGCTCAAGACTGGGAGAAGAGAGGGAAATGCAGTATTGCTTCTGCTGGCTGAGCTGGCCAAATCTAATTCTTTCAGTAATTAATTTTTTTTTAATTTTTCAAAGATGTCTGTTGAGCTGTTGTTCCTGCAGCTTTCAGGCATGGAACACACACAGAACACAGCACTGCAGTGTTGAGGGGTGTCTGTTCCCTTTCCATGAGGGGCAGTAGCTCCCTGGTTCCAAGGATGCACAAACGTTAAGGCAGCTGAGGACAGCTGCAGCTTGCCCTGTTGGACACGTGACTTATGACTTTCCCCCTGTGACATTGTCGTTCCAGCCTTGCCCCATGTCCTGTCTTCTCATCTGCTTCACCTGACAGCTCTGCTGATATTCAACTTGTGCAAGTTCTCATCCCCTTTGTTCAGAGCAAAGTGCTCAGAACCTCAGGCATCAAGGAGCACAGCCTGGGCCTCTTCAGTACTCAGCAAGGCACAGCTTGAGATGATCCACCTCTGCCTGTGCTCCAGGGTAGAAGGCTGTGAGCCACATCCTTGCTCAGACCAGTCCACAAACAGGCATCCCTCACACCTTCTCAGGAATCTGATTAATCACAGCTAACAATTCTAATGGCTTTGAAGTAGGCTTGTGTCCCTGGCTGCACCACACCGCTTTCCCAGGCCCCAGGACAGAAATGCTGCTCTGCAGAGAAGGACTTCTCTGTTTCTGTTCTTACCTGGCCCACGTACTCTGCAGGGTCTCGTGTTGCATAAAGTTTAGGGCTTTCTTCTCTGAGAGACAGGTAATATCAGTATTTCCTGGTTTTTAACATGGAGCTTGTTCAGCCATCCATTGCAATGCAGTTTTTGCCAAACTTCGTTGTGTTCATGCAAAAATTTCTTGGGTGAGAAATACCGATTATACTTAATTTGTGTTACTTTGTTGTTGAATTTTTGTTCTTGAGTGTATACAAAAATTAGGACCATGATGCCTGGAGATGGACTCACTACTGAGCTAACTTGCTTTGACAGCTTTTTTTGAATACACTTACACAGAATTACATTAATGGGGGTTTCTCGTTTTCTAGTAAAGGTTTATCTTCATTCACGACAACACGATGCAAAATATCAAGAGTAATTATTCAACCCTTGCTAAAACCTTCCTGAGAGGTCATTGGTCATCCAAAGCAGCCATGCAACAAAACACACAAGGATGTTGTCTCTAAGCTTTAGGGAATAAAGGACTAAAGGAATCTACAAAGTCCACACAGCCTATTTTACTGTACATAAGAAGTACCTTCCATTAGCCTCAATTCCCTTGAACCTGTTTGCTCCATGATTTTGTTGAACACTTTTAGTCTTCTGGGCTTAGAGTTCTGCCCTTCTCCTTTACTACTGAGTTGTTTTAAGCAATCTCAATGCTAAAGCTTCTTTTTCTTGTGTTTTTCTTCAAGAATGCACTTTTGCTTCATAGGATGAAAGCATTCCAAGAGCAAATCTATGCATGTGCAAATCTAAACTTTGGGTTCTGTGATCGTTCATACCTCTAACATCTCATTCTGTTTGACTTCAGGGAAATTCTATTTTGAATACAAAAGGAGAGTGAGAAAATTAATTTCTAAAATAAAATATGATGAATAGTCTGTCTTAGTGCATAACATGAATATTGTTAGTAACAATAATCCTAACAACCATGCTATTGCACAATTAGATTCCAAGGTTCGTATTTTAAAACAGTTACATAGCTGAAAGTCAAGGAAGTACAAAATTGCTGGGGAGTTTTCTCTCAGCCAGGATGAAATTAAGCAGGTTACTCTGAGAGCTGGTTGAAATCATAAGTTTAATTAATTCATGGTTCAGGGAACAAGACTTCTGATAAAGCAGACTCTTTGTGAAAAGGAAAAAATAATAATAAAATTAGTTTTTATTTTCCCAAGAAAATTAATTAAGTCCTGGTTGCTTTTAATGGGTTTTGCCCCGCTGCCTTGCCTACCCTTACCTGATTTCCTAATTAGACTACGTGTCATCAAGAGATGATCAAGACTCCTTGTACAAGGAGTCCCTGCAGAGACTGTCTGACTGCCTTCGGCTGGAAATTTTCAAAACCAGTTAGAAATAGTGCAGTAAAATAGACTGGAGCTCAGGAGAAAACAAAATGAACGAGCACAAAAGGAACACAGATTGTCAAGCAGCTCAAGTACTAAGGTGTGGTTATAATTGTAATATTTTATTAACCTTCTTAATTTTCTTTCTTCATCATCTTTAAAGATGCCTGTCTGTGTTCATTAAAGTCAGCAGACAAGCCTTTTACATGCCAAACTTGTAAAGTTTGATGAAGCCAAGAAAGGTTTGGCTGATTTGAATCAAGCACAGAACACATGCAATGCAGATGACACAAAAAATACAGTGAGAGTGAAAAGGAGAAAAGGAAAATCCGTAACAGCGCCCTGGGACTCCAAATCCCCGAGGGGTCCTGCTTCATCAGGTCAGCTGTGCTGTTTGCCTGGACAATATATAGCGACACTTTGCAGAGTCTCTTCTTGCTTTTAAACTTGTTCAAGTTTGTTTAGCTCCAGTAGTGAAGAACTGGGTTAGGGCTGACCTGATCCACAGGCCCAGCAGCCCCTGGGGATGCCAGGCAGGCTTCAGGCTGCAGCCCATGTTTGTGGGCAAAGCAGGGTCTGGGGGACAAAGGAAGGCTTAACTCCCTTTGAGCTCTGAGGCTGGGATGGTGATTCCAGCAACCTTCTTTCCTCCATGAGCTAAATGCTAATGGCACTGCTGGAGTTAGGGAGGAATGAGTGTTCCAATAAGCACTTGTAAGCTCATTAAGAGTTGTGGTGTGAGGTGAGGGCCTGGTCCCGGGCTGGGTGTTTTCTGCCTCAGATATAAGACAGCACCGTCGCCCTAGGGAAGAAAATGGGAACAGTGCAAAGGTATCAGCTCATCTGAATACTCTTCCACCCTGCAAAAACGTGCAAATGTAGGAATGCTTGAACTGGAGCCAATACTTTCTTGCTTAATGACTCTTGATGGATGTTTTCTTTTTGCTTGCCATGAGTTTGTGCTGTTCCTGTCAGCCTTCACACCCCCGTGTCCCACACCGTGGTCAGGGATAATCTCCCACAGCCTGATCTTTGTGGCAGCTGCTGAAAGCAGATTCTATAAAAGTGATAGACTTGATCACCTTCTAGACAAATGAAATTAAAACATTACTGAAACTCCCTGGAAGGGAAGATTAAACTTTTTATATTAAATTGAACTCCTTGGTCAAAGAAGTGGAAGATTCAAAGCAGACGATGTATCAGTGGTTAGAGAAGATAATTATCCTTGAGGTTGTAAGAGAAAAATCATAGCAATTGAAAACTTGTACCCCAGAGAACAAAACTTTTCCTATTAGAAAATCTTTTAGAAGTGCCTTAGGGATTAGAAAAATGAAGTTCAAATACAGAATAAAGATGATCATGTGCTTCTCTGCACTTCACACTGTGTGATCTTGTAATACATTAAATCTTTTTGGTTTTTAAATCATATCTTAAACAATGTAGTAAGTTGCAAGCAGGTTTTTTTGTCTTATGCTCTTCCTCCTGAATTAAGAAGCAGTGAATAGGTTGGATTTTTCTGGGGGAGGTCATGCACACATAAAGTGTGCAGTTTTAGAGTTCTACCTGGGAAGTGATCATTTCAGATATGGTTTGGATGTGCTGGTCCTGATTCTCTGCCCTTTGTACCAGTTTTGTACTGGCAGCTGAAGAGTGATGCTCTCACACTGTTGGTGTCCCTTTGGGTCAATGTGTTTGGACCCCTATTAAGCTCCCGTTACTGAGGAGGGTCTTTTGTTTTAATGTCTGCTCTTGCAGTTTTTTAGCTCTCCTGATGACACCATCATGTCAAGTGGTGTCATTTGAACTGAAAGGCTATTCCTGATCAAGCCACTTTGTCCATTGGTTGCAGCTGTTCCACACTGCATTTCCATTTTTGATCATTTTGAGGATGGAATAATTGCCAGCTCTTCATGAGAACATCTCTGAAGGGACATTCCTGATTTTTTTGTTTTTGTTTGTTTACTCCTTCTCCTCACAATCCGAAGCAAATATTAATCTCAGCATTAGGATCTGAACAGGAAATTCAATCATCATGGCTTAAAAAAGTCCTCACGTGTTCTACAAGGCATGTTACCATGTCCACGTGCATGTTTTTAGCTCTAGCATTATGATTATTTTATTCTGCAGATGACAAGTGGCAATTTATTGCTTGTTCTGTCACTTTGGATCACTGGCTTAACCCTAAGAGAAGACTTTTACAGCTGAGCATTAATCACCATGTTTATGAAGGCTTTAAAACCTTAAAGACAGCAGGAGGAATTGGGTGCCTTTTGAATTTATATTTGCAGATTTGTCTAGATCTCCACCAACAAACTGTGTTATTGACCTGTGAAATGTAGCTTCATATCTTCGTTTGTTTTTTAACATGCTTCTGTGCCAGGACTTATTACCAGGAAATATTCCAGCTGGCAGCTGGGCTATCTGGACATTTTGTTTAGATCCAGAACTTTAGAGCCCTTTTAGGAGAATCCTGTCCTTTTATGGACCTATACCAAACTTCAGGGATCTGCTAACTGAGAGTGTGTGCCATGTGAATTAAATAGTGTGGATTAGCTGCAGTGTCTTCAGAGAACTACTGACCAATCTTAATGTTTGGTTGTCATGGGAAAATGCAAAATAAAGATAATTATTTCATTTTCATACCAGGGATAAGTAGGAAGGAAAAATATGATCTTTGTACTTAGTAATAGAGTGAAGTTGTCTGCAAGGTGCAATTTTCCCTCTCAAAATAAGTAGCTCCAAGTAATGCATAATAAATATGAGTGTGAGCTGTGAAAGCGATGAGAGCACTGCTGAATTAGTAAGGATATGCTTTGCCTGTAAATTTGTTTCTCTCATGATTTCATTCTTTCACTTATAAATCACAGGATGTTTGTTAAATATTCTCTTATTCAAGCACAAGTAGCTTATCAAATACCATACATAATGTGCCCACAAGCTGCTTGTGGTCTTTTCTGCATCGGAGGCTTAACATAAGAAATGTCAGAAGAAAAAATGCTTTACATTAAACTTGGGGCTAGAAATATAACTGGCTTTCAGTAATGATATATGATCAGAATTATGCAAAGATGATGAAAAGATCCCAGTGGAATTCTGTTCAAAAATGTTTCCCTTATGGGAGCATCCTATGAAACCAATTAAGAATAAACCCAAGAGGATTCTATTGAATTTGTTTCAAAGAGATACTGTATGTAATAAAGAGCAATTGCTCTTTTTGTAGGGTTTTCTTTTTTTTAATCATCCTTCAAGAGATCATGAATAATTATACCTCTGCTAGCAAATCTCAGAGGCTGGTTTTAAAAATCCGCAAGAATTTCCCAGAGGAATGAATTATTTTGTTCAGTATGATCATATTCTTTAGGACAATTACTCATTTCTTTTGTGAAACTATTGAGGATTGAGTATTTTTACAGAGTCTCACCAAACCTTGAGGTAGAAGAGCCATATTTTGGTTCCTTCAGAAATCCCCTTCGTGTCTATGCTTGAAAAATCCCCTCTACTATAATGTACCCAAAGAATTTCCAGGTTAATAGCCATGATGGTGATGGTTTACAATTTTTCTTCAATTGCTAAGAATATCTAGAATATCCCAAAAGTTGTTTGCAGTTGTTCTACTTAGTTTTCTGATATAACCAGTGTTCTCTGTCTGCTCTTTTATCAGAATTTTGCCCAGTACAGTTCAAATCTGTGCACAAGTAAGAGAGATGTGTTAATTAGCCCTGTGCTGGAAGTGTTGTGGAGGTAACCTGGTTTGTTCCTCGAGCTCCCCACGTGCTGTGCCATGGAGACACAGCCAGGGAGCCGAGTCCTGGATTGATTTCCATGGGCCATCACATGTGGGCAGCATGGACTTGGCTGATAACTCATGGCACCTACTTCTTCTAAAATAGTGTCAGAAGGTAGTGTCAGTGTCTGGAGGCCAGACCCAGTAAGATGAATAGCTACATTTTAAAGAATATTTTGGCTTTAAACTATATACAGAAAAATATCCCTGTGCTATGTCTAATGATTCTATGCTCCTCATGAAAAAAAAGGTTTCATAGGGCAAAAGGGTTAGATGTTTTTTCTGAAGGTTAATAGTTCTTATCTGGAAATTCAGCAGTTGGAAGCAGTTGTTTAAGTACTCCTCCTGGGGAGGAGAAAGGGGGCTTTTCTGAGGCAAGCTGTCCTTTAGGAGGACAGGGTCTCTCCTATTATCAGCTCCTGCATCTTTTCCCAACTGATTCTATTTCTTTATATTCTGTTTCTTTATATTCTATAGATCTTTTAATGTTTGCAGCTTATGAGTTCTAGTTGCTGTCTCTTAACAATAATTTCCATGTTTCTTGTAAAATCTCTTCTTGACATAACCTGATTTGGATAAAATACACTATTAGGGGACTTCTGTCAGGCTTTGCCACAGAGTAACTGGGACTTTGAGCAACCTTTAAAGTCATGTTCTGTTTCAGGTTACTTACTTGGAAAACTTAGGTAACTGTGGGTTTAACATTGGAGGTCTCTAGAAAGAAGTAGCTGAATGGAAGGCTTCATAGAATGAGGAGCTTCTGGGAGGAATAAAACTATTACAAAGACTCAAACAATTGAAACTTGAAATATTTCTGGACTACCTGCCTTGCTGCTGTACAATGGGCAGAATAGGCTGCATCTTCTTAAAGTATTTATGTAGCCAAGGAGCGTGACTGGAGATGCAGGTGGCATTTGTCTAATGAGAAATGAAGAATTTAAGCAGTCACGATCATAACAAATGTGTGATGGAAGGAAGGCAAAATTAGCCTCAGGTGTTAGGATCTGGTACATGACAATGGAGCTATTTGGAGGCAAAGTACCCACAGAGTGAGTCAGGGGATACTGGGCCCTCTGTAAAGGGCCAACAGTCCCTTTACAGACACAAGAAAGTAGGAATGCTCTAAGTATTCTATTAAAATAGAAAATAAATCTTTTCTTGGCTTGCAAGAAGGACAAAGCTAGGTATGACTCAGAAACACAGTTTTCTCACATTTGTGAAAGCTGAGTAACTGGAAGCAGATCTGGAATTTGAATAGCCTCTTCTTGTAACTCCCTAAAAGTCAATCACAACTCCTGTAAACTGGAATTGCACAAAATGAATGCACTTGAACAGTTTCTGGTGCCTGCCAACCCTAATCAAGCACCATCAATCAGAGTCTTACACTGCACTAATTACTGTAGTTACACACCCAGTCCTTGCCACTGGCCTCACAGACTCTGCTTGCACAATCTCCTTTCACCCAGCTTCTCCCTCTCCCTCCTCTCCCTCAGCATCCAAAGTGCTTTGGCTCGGATCTCTGTTCTGTAAACTGCCACCTTTCCACCAAAACCTCGTTCTTTGTATGCTGTCGCACTTGGACACAAAAAGAACACGCAGACACTTCGTCAAGAGAGAAGCAGAAAAAGAGAGGGCCTGATGATCCCGAGCTTTTATCATATATGCTTTTAGAAATCACCGTGGATTGGAGGGAGAAATTACCACCCTTCAGTTACACTGGTCAAAGGAAAAAATCTATCAAATGTCTCTGCCTAGGAGAAATGGAATGCAAACAATAAAACACGGTTAGCAAAACATGGCTATGTTTACAGAAAGTGCATGAGAAACTCTTACAGAAAATGAAAACATCGAAGAACTGCAAAACTCAGAGTAACAGTATGCTCTCGTGGATCCAGGGTAATGCTGGGGGAAGCATTCCCCTTGTCCTACTGCACATGTGAGCTCAGAGCTGAATCTCTCCAAGGCACGGAGCCGTTCTCTGGTAACTTCCAAAGAGTGGCCCCTTTAGAGCACATCTCATACCCTTACAGAGACCTAGATCTGACCCCATTTGGTTTTGCTTTGGAATAAGGGGAGATATGAAGCCAAAATCAAGGCTCACACTTTGTCCTGGGTGTCCCTGTGAACCTTATCCCTGTGACAAGCACACGGCTGCTCTCAGTTCCAGCCAAACCTTCTCCTTGCTGTACCAAAGCAATCACTATCAGGGACCTGATGAACCAGAGCTGCCTCCCCATCTGTAACTTAATTGCTTGTCAATTTGTAGCCTTTGCAATGAGCATATTTGTGAGAGGATGTGACATCTGTAGTGTCCTTGAGAGAACAGGCCAGGCCAACACACAGCCTGCTCACTGACCCGTGGCTGTGCATCCTCGTGGCCAGGGAATGTGGCAGCACAGCTGCTTGCAGGTGTGGGCTGCTTGGGCAGGACACAGAGCTCTGCTGGGATGTCTGGCTGACATCAGGAATCCTATCAGAGCGCAGGAGAGCATGGAGCATTTGGCAGTGGGCAAAGCTGCCCCACTGTAGTTGCAGATACCTCAGCTGCACCAGGCAGTGCAGGGCAGGTTGGAAGAACTTCTTATTTTAACCAGCAAGTTGTATGCTATGGACTTGTAAAAAAAATTGAGTCTGAGAATAAATGTGTCTTTCAGAGCAGTACTCATCCACCTTTTGTCTAAGCCTGAAGCAAGATAAGTTTTATTTAAAGGGAAAAAAATCAAATCTGTGATGGAATTATCATTCTAAGAGAGCCACCTGGTTCTGAGGTGGATATACAGTGGAAACAAATGTTCTTCTCTGTCTTGCTGACACTTCTAGGCGTAAAAACATTTGTTCTGTTTGTCCTTCAGCACTTTATTGAACTTCAGAGCCCAGTTCACTTAGAATTCATGCTTAATGAAGCACAACTTGTGTTAATAGCAGCTATGAAATCTAGATATAGTGTAATAGAAATTTCAGCTGGACACAGAATCTGACTCAAGTAGCAAAGACTGGCAAAGCCCAGTTGTGATGCACTCCAGAGATTTCAATTCACTTCCTAATGACACTGCCCATGAATCACTGCCCACGTAAACAGAAGCCTGTTTCTGGATAAGAAAACCCCTTTATATGAGCCAAAGGATGTCTTAACAACAGTATCAGTGAGGCACAATGCACAAATACTTTCAGACAAGGATTCTACAGAAAATTGAAAAAAAAAATAATCCAGTATTAAAAGTCAGCCTGACAGCTTTGGAAAGCTAGGAGGGTATTTTTAATAGTCAGCTCTTCTTTTGTGAAGATATTAGAGGGAGTTTTGATATCTTGGATATCCAGGGGCTTTTAGTCAGCAGCAGTGAGCCTGAGCTAATAAGCTGTGTGAAATACAAGGTGACTGTGTGGAGCACCGGACAGAGATGCCCAGCCTGACTTTATATCTGCACCAGCTCAGGCTCAGCAGCCTTGCCCAGCCCCTTCTGTGCTCTGCAAACACATCTGGGTTTCCAGGCAGAGCAGGGAGGCAGTGCACCTGCATTTCCTTGGCAGCACACCCGAGGTGCTCAGCCCTTCCCCATCCATCTGCCTTTGTGTCTTGGGAGCTGCTTCACCTGTGGTGCTGTTTATTCTCAGATAAACTGCTAAAGTGTTAATCTGAGTTGATTGTGCTTGTCAATCAGGCAGGTTGAGTGCCTCACATTCCTATTTCATCCTCTGTTCCAGAAGAACCAAAACACTTTACAGAGTTAACTAATCAATATATGAAGTGCATTAGACAAGCAACATGTGTTTTGTTTCATCCGGTTATTGATCTTTGCTTGTTGACTGAATGAGAGCCTTAGTTTAAGAATAGATATTTACTGAGAACTATGGGATGAATAGTATATAAAGAGAGATAAATTCTACTAACGAAGGTAAATGTGATACAGTGCCTAATTTGGATCCTCCAGGTTTTAATAGGTGAAATTTAGACACTAGGGAAACAGTGTGAGTTCTGTCATTCAAGAGGTTCATGAGGGATCTTACCAAAGTGTATAACTATCTGTAAAGGGCCAACTTTACAGATAGTTATACTCAAGAGATGGTATAAAGGAGTGCTGGGTCTTTGCAGTGGTGCCCAGTGACAGGACAAAAGGCAAGGAGCACAATGTGAAACACAGGAGGTTCCCTCTGAATTCCAGGGAACACGTGTTTACTGTGAGGGTGTTGAACAGTGGCAAAGGCTACCCGGAGAGGTTGTGGGGTCTGTGTCCTTGGAGGTATTCCCAAACCATCTGAGCGTGGCTCTGGGCAGCCTGCTCGAGGTGTAGGACCTGCTTGAGCAGGGGGTTAGACAAACTGACCCCCAGTGGTCCCTTCTGGACTCAGTGGTTCTGTGATTCTGTGACACAATATCACCTTCACAGCACCAGGCCAACAGACAAAGATTCAGCTTTCAAACTGCCATGTCTCACCTGAGGCAGTAAGCAATAATCACTGTGGGGCTTGAGCAATCTCTGTGACTCATACAAATTCTCAGCCATGAATTTCCTGTGTAGTTTGGTCTGTGATTTTCAGGCTTCCTTGGATTATAAACTCCTTTAAACAGTGATCAAGACGATTCCTGATCCCCACTGATGCCCATGCCACATGTCGTATATGTAATATTGTAGATTAAATGTCGCCTTTAAGAAATCTCAAAATCTGTTTTTCCCAAAGAACCCACCCTGGCATTTATTTTTTAAAGGAAAAAAAACAGTGTTGTAAAAAAATTATCTGTGATGAATATAACAGTTTTCTGCTTATAAATGTCACATAAAGTGGTGTCACTTGCCACCCTTGTGGCTTTAATGTTGCTGCACTAA
Source organism: Pachycephala philippinensis (assembly GCA_013397055.1). Classification (NCBI taxonomy): domain Eukaryota; kingdom Metazoa; phylum Chordata; class Aves; order Passeriformes; genus Pachycephala; species Pachycephala philippinensis. The sequence continues at coordinate 925,526 of VWZT01016783.1, forward strand.
CATAAACCAACCGCGTCTCTTGCTCTGTGTATAGATATGCACTGCAAGTTGCAATTCTCCCAGTGTAATTGAACACACAATTGCCTTGACTGTGCATATGAGAAAAACCTGTTTACTTGAATGTTACATCTGAGGACTGCAACTGAATGCTGAATAATTGTATTTTAAATTGCAGAAAACTGTTTGTTATTGTAACCTGATCTCCACAAAAATAAGCACAAAAGAATGCAGCAGTCCCTGTATTTAAGAGCTTTTTTTCTCTGTGATTCCACAAGGGCCAGAGAATTGGAGAATTTCCCAATACAGAGGCCAACTAGCACCATTACTCTTTAACCTTTATTGTTTGTAAAACCTTTATTAACAGTCATGTCCTGTGTCCAAAGCAAGGCTGAATCTTGCTCAGTAGCACTCCAGTGAGTAATTCCTTCTCTTTCTGACTCAGTTTTGTTTCTTCCTTTAGTTCTTTAGTTTAGTCCCTCTCTACATTGCAGTCACGGGTTCACTGGTCCTGAACCTTCCTGCTCCACTCCAGTGCTGGGATGGCAGGGGTGAAGCTGCCTGAGTGTTTATTCTTTTTCTCACCTTTCCAAACACAGGTTTTCTGTCAGTTTATGGGCCTGAGTGTGTGCCTGTCCAGTGGGAATTGGGTTTCATCACCCAGGGTCTCTGAAGCAGCTGGGGAACAAGGATAATATTTCTGGATGAGACAGTCATGGCCAAAATATTTTCAGTGAGTGACTGTTCAATATTGTGTGAAAATCAACCCACACTGAAGTGCCCCAAAACGCAACCAGTTCCAGACTGAGTAGACATGGTACAAAATCCTAGCTAATTTCTTGCTCTGTCACACTTAAATGAAGATGGTAGTTAAGATTAATTTTCCCTGTGATAATTATTGCACTTAGAATGGACGTGTTTACAAAATAGTACAAAAAAAATCTGTCTTCAGTGAAAATCAGCAAGCAAAACAACTTGTGTGTACTCTAGACTTTTGAGACAGCATAAATAAAATTCATGCTTCCCACTTTAATAGGCTTTTTGCCTCAACAATTATTTTGACTAAATGCCTCAGCTTTGCCTTGGCATTTACTTAAACAGCAGAGGAATGTATTCTGCAACAATACTGTAGTCTCCGAACAGGCTCTCTTAGCTATCCTAAATGGGACTGAAACCAGCACTTTGGGACAAATGGCACTTATTTATGATAAAAGGAAACCTAAAAACGACAATGCTGCCATTAAACTGAAGAAACATATGGGATACAGCCTTTGAACTCAAACTTCTGGGCATGATAATTTCAGAATTTCTACACTACATTCCCAATTTCAAGTCTGTCACCAGCTCTATGGTTATTGTTGTCTGCCAAACATATGTACTATGGGAAAGCAATGCTGGTGACTGACAGTTTTATCCTTGGATATAAACTCTAGTTCTTACCTTTTGGTTGCCTCAGAAGTATTGTAAGTTTTAAAAAGTAAATAAAAATGTTGCATTCTAGTAATCCCTGGAACAAGGCCTTGTCTCGTTGTCAGATTGTCTTTGGAGGAGGATCACCTGTCAGTCAAAGCAGGCATCAGCATGTAGATTTTACTTTTTAAAATATAATGTGCTAGAAGGAGAAGCCCTGAGAGCTGTGAATTTCAGGACTCCTCTTGCTGTCCTGACTGCACCTCACTGCTTCTTAGGAGGCTTGATTTTGTCCTGTCAGGAGACATCCCCCAGCAGCGTTTTGTACTTTCCAATTCCTGCTTGTGTAAAACTGAGATCCCCAGTATATATTGTGGACTTTTGGACCATAAGATTTCACGGATAATAAGGTAGAAGGTATTTCTAGTTCCTTAAGTATTTTTTGATGTTGTGCTTCTTAATATGAAAAAAATCTTCAGTGTTTGAATCACATTATTAATACTCATGCTAATATTCAACAACTGTGTAACTGTTTATTCTAATGAATTTCCAAAGGTCTCCTAGACCACTGTAGTGCTGGTCCTAATGTTTATAAAAACAGAGATTTCTATAGCCTTAGATAAACAATATTTTTTAATATTAAACTTTCCCCAATAAGTAGATATGGCCATATCTTTATGCATTTATTTAAGGAGAAAATGATATTCAGTATAAGTAATGAATTTCATTAGGACTTGATTGTCACTGTTGCAATTATCTTCTTTCCCTGGACAGAGCCTTTCACTCTTGGGCAGTTGGATGTCACCATTCGATTCAGTCTGTAAAGGAGCTGTAGGAGAACAAGATTTGCTTGTAATGGCAATATTCATGATCTGCAGTAACTGTATTTGGTCAGTCATCTTGCAGTATAAGGCGTTGTGTTGGATGGGGCACAGGCAGCGTTCACACCATCATGAGAAAAGATAACCAGGAAAGTTCTTTTAGATCCACTTCATAGGTGGAAAAACTGCAATACAAAGGAGGATGCAGAATCTTATGAAGATGACAGGCAAAAAGGGCAGGAAATAGAGTCTAGGCTGGCAAATTTGAGGCTCATCTCTACCTGTTCTGTGCTCTCCCATTGCAGGTATAACATTAATATTTTTATTACTGTGACCTGTTCTGTGTGGTGTCATTCATGTGAATAAACCCAAGTGTGCTCCATGCTACACTCTATAAAACATGCAGTAGAAAAGGCTATTCCCAAAACCTTACAAGATAAGTTTTAACAGGCCACAACAAATAGCTAAATCCCAGACAGTGGAAAGCAATGAGACAAAGCTGAGCAGCCTGATAAGAAGCAATGCCTTTTTGGAACTGTTACTCCCTAAAGAATGGGTGTTTCTATCTTGAATAATATTTTTACTCATGAGTGGCACAGCAGAAAAATTCAGACATTGGAGGGGTGCTTTTACCCACAGAAAGCCAGACTGGGGGTGTCACTACTGAGGGCTCTTCCAAGTGTTTCATCTGCAGAGAGATTAATTATTTGGTTCTTGCTGGAGTTGCTGATAGTATAGCTAATTTAGATGGTGATTCCTTCTGTCATAAATATCTGCTTGAAGGGATGAGACAGAAATGAACTGCAGTTAAATGTAGAAAGCTCTCAGATACAAGAATGGATGTCAAATGAAGAAGCACAACCAATCCTCTCCATAAACTAAGTCGACCATCACAAAAATACTTTGCTTGTTCTAAAGATATAACTGAGCTTGAGTCATCACCCTGAAACTCTCAACATCTCATTCTTGCCTAAATTCACCAACAAATCCACAGTTTTTGCTCTCTTCCTTGACCACTGCACTGAAAGACAGCAAGAGCAAGCAGAATTCTCCCTTTTGCTTTGAAACAGCACCTGGCAGAGCTAGAAAGGGTTAAAAATAAAGCCCTGCTTACAAAGTTTTACTGATCTCAGAGCCACAGTTGAACTCTTTCCCTAAATGCTAAATTTCTAAAGGTTTTGTGGATATTTCTGGGTGAACCCTGTTTTAAGGATGATGTCTGCAATAATATGCCTAATTAATTTCTTCCTCCCTTTATCCATGATTATGTTCAGGGAAGTTATAATTTTCCTTTTCTAAGGTCAGACTTGAAAGACATTTCAAACCCTCTAATTTAAAACACAGAAAAAAACCCACCTGTTTTCCCTCACTCCAAGGTCTCTTGTGATTTTTGTGTCTAATACACGTCTCTGTCAATGTCTCTTTGTAACACCATTAACTCTACAGCACATGGCATCTCACAAGGTCTTGGGAAATTTGGAGACAGCTGTGTGTTAATTTTATTCTACCAAAATCTTTTACACAGATTTATTTTTCTCGCTGAGTCCCTGCAGCAATTTTTCTCATTCATATATGTTTGTGAATCCTTTTTCGATGGTGTTTTCGTTTGAGCAGACGTTTCTGATTGAGCAGTTAGTGGGATTTGCAGAAGTCACACTGAAAAAGTTGCTGTCTCAGGAGCTTCCCTGCTGGAAGGCACACTTTGATTCCCTGGGTGAGCTTACCTCTAAGCCTTTTCATGCAGAAGCAGCCAGGGAAATTTAAAAACTGCCCGTGGTCTTATTTACTCATCTGTCCCATTTTTGTTGGGAAACATCAGACTGTAACTTCTGACTCAGGGAGAGTGAGAGAAGAGGCAGGAGGGCTGTGAGGGACAGCTCCTGGTGTGGTCAGGGTGCAGTGCTGAAGCCAGGAGGAAATATTTGGTCACTGGACAGCAAGTGTGTGTGGTGAAGGCAGCAGCCCTCACAGGCTCCAATCTCTGCTGCCAGGCTACAGTCTGTGAATTTGTTGGAGTCAAACTGGAATTACTGGAAATCAGAATTTCTAGACCAGTAATTTGCTGGTTCCTGTATTCTACAGAAAGATCTTCATCACATAAGGAAGGCAGATATGAATCTGTTGATGCTGAATCTGTTCCTGCTTGTGTCTTTGCATCTCATATATGTAATCTTTAGATCAACTACAACTTTTTAAAACATTGGTATCTATGAGTATTTATGTGATCCATCTATATATCATAGAATCATGGAATGGTTTGGGTTGGAAGGGACCTTAAAGCCCATCCAGTCCCACCCCTGCCATGGGCAAGGACACCTTCCACTATCCCAGGTTGCTCCAAGCCCCATCCAGCCTGGCCTTGGACACTTCCAGGGGTGGGGCAGCCGCAGCTTCTCTGGGCACCCTGTGCCAGGGCCTCCCCACCCTCACAGGGGAGATTTTTTTTCCCAATATCTAATCTAAACCTAGATCTCTTTCACTTCGAAGCCATATGGCAGGTAGGAACTAAATCCTACTTTCTCTTCCTGGCTGGAATACCTTTCCTTGCCCTTGATTTTGGGACTAGCTCCAGCTGCTCGTTTCCTTTTTTCAATGTGGTAGAGGACTGATGTTTAAAGACTGTCACAGTGCAAGCAGTAACTTGCAAATAAGTGAAAAAGCCATTTGTATCAGTTAAGCTTTAATTTTCAATTTTTTATTTCTAGTGTACCTTGTGTGTAACTAAGAAAAAAACTCCTAAGTTTTGTGTATCTGTGTTAGGAGGTTTTCAGTGTCCTAAATCAGGGAAGGTGTAGCAGAGTGTTTGACTACTTGAGACATATTTTTAAATAGACTAAGCCACTATGATTTGTTGTAGGTTTTCTAAATTCAGGAACAAAGATCATGGAGGTTATTAGAAAACGTGCAAAGCTAACAAAAGTTTGCCATTATGAACAGAATGAAGTTATTAATAGAAATTATTTTTATTCATAAAATAGTAAGTAAAAATTGTTGTCTCTTCTAAGAAATAATTCTTTGCAAAGGATTGTGGAAATCGTAAAGATGCCCTAGCTCATATTTCTGATATTTCAGGAGCTCTTCAAGAAATCTTTAAATTAAATATATAATCACATTATAACTTAGTTATCAGCCAAAAATGTTTTCTTCTATATATTTATGAATCGTCACAAAAGGAGGAAAATTATGGGGTGGAAAACTTAAGACTCTTTTTCTAGAGAACCTGTAACTTGTTTTGTTTCTTTGAATCACTGTAATTTTATTATAAGTCATTAGGTTTAGACTCAGGACTTGCGAAAAGCCCATCCTAAATTCTGAATAGGTTCTAAAGGTTATTTAAATTTCTGGAAAGAAAATGCACAGTCCAAGCCTGCAGTGACTTGCATGTCTTCTCAGGTCATTGCATAGGAGATGTATATTTTTTTATTAAGAGACAGTGCCAGGACTTCATGGTTACTCTGGTTGGGACTAATGTGGGATACAATTTTCTTTCCTTCCTCTTTTATTTTGTTAACTAATGACACACAAAAAGTGTAAAACCTAGATTGCATTGAGGGATGAGAGGAGAGGAAAGGCAGGCAGGAATTGCTCTCTAAGGAGGGAAGGATAATTAGATTTAGAAACTTTTTTTCTATTAAGAAAACAGGCCTTGCAGCCATGCAGACTGATGATGGGCCCAGCCTTGCTGGGGGCACACTCAGCACAGCTACTCTTAACTAATATTTCAGAGCCTCAGGAAGTTTTATTATTAAAAAGTGGAAGCGGCCATATTTAATCCCATTACACCAAAGGGAGTTGCTAAGGCTGTCCCACTGGATGTGAGATGCAGGAAACAGGGACTTGTGCTTGGGATCTGTGAGCTCTAACACCAGTCTGTACCCGTGACAACACAGGACTGGGCTCACTGTCCCTGTGTAGGATAGGCATTTTTCCTGATTCTCCCAAACTCCAGCCACCAAGGGGATGCTGTGCCACTGAAACAGGGCTGTGAAGTCCGATGTTGTGTTCAGCCTGGCACAGCAAGGGCTGGAGGCAGGGATTTGGATGTTCAGGTTTGGCTTTTGCTTGTCACTGAGACTTGTGAAGTGGGAGATGAACCCTTCTGAAGATTGGAAGGGGCTGATTTGCATCTTAGACCACTGAGGCTGGGTTCTTAACTGTGTGTGGCTGAAGAAGTGTGCATGGTGAGTTTGTGATGTGCAGATCAGACCTCAGGGAATCAGTGGAACATCTCGTAAAAGAATGAGGTTGAGCCTGAGGAGCTGACAAGGAGGGGAGCTCCAGACAGAGCAGAAGGCAAAAAGCAGTCAGGTACATCCCTGTGTGTGATGAGATTACATACATCACTTACATGTGCTAATGCAGTTCATAGGCTGCTGACTCAGAATTAGGTTTTACCCTTGTACTGTTTCACATTTTATGTGTGTAATATGTGGTATATTCATCCTTCTCTTTAATATTTTATCATCTTTTATCAGCCCAAAATGAAAAGGGAAAATAGATGGCTATTAAATGTAAATACCAAGAGCTCTTCAAAAAGTTCCCTTTCCCTTGTTTCCCTTTCTCAGCAGCAGGGTGAAAAGTTGTGTAGATGCTGTAAAACTGGACTGAGTCTTTTGACATGTGGCATATTCCTCCCTAGGAATTAGCAAGAGGGATGACAGACATGGGCCAGATATCTAACCTCTGCCACCAGAGGTGTGTTAATCTTTAAGGGTTATGGTTCAGGAAATGAGAACATCCCAATAATCAGTGAAATAAAGATTACAGAACATTACCTTTTATGTGAAATTCTAAAATTATATTTATTGGCCAATTCACAGAAAGTGCCGTAGTGACCACAAAAATGACTCTGGCTTCATACATGTACAGATGTACAGAACAAATTTTAAAATAACAGATCTATTTCAAATATGCATTTAATCAGTCCTGTGGAAAACAGAGGGGTACTAACAATGTCAAATTCATAAATGACTGTGCAAATTGACATGGCTTTTATGAAATACACCACTATGCCATGGAGGGGGTTTTGTACAACTTCTTACTCCATGTAAAGTTAGAGTTTGTGTACTCTACTGTCTGTCAAAATTTACTGTACATTTTCATTAAGAAAGGGTTGGGTTTTTTGTTTTTTTTTTAAACAGCTGATTCATATTTATTCAAAAATCATTTCATGTTCATCTTTTTAATTGCATATAGTCATTTAATTCATTGTACTGCATAAATTGTATAGATTCATGCTTTCAGAAATGCATTTAGCATCTGCAACAAGACATTTCAAGACATGGTTTATGGTTGTTTCACATCAACAATAAGATATTTCATGTAAGAGCATCTTTCCTGGGCTGAACAGTCTGTTGGTTTGAGACACATTTACGGAGTACAACCGTTGTATGTACAACCATACAGCATATGTTTATTTAATCCCTTCTCTGGTATGTGTTTTATTATCCATAGAAGTGGCCACAACTACACAGAATTTGGACAGCTAGGAAGCAATCCCAAGCTACAAAATACATGCTACCAACTGCAGTTACTGCTCCTCAACAAGAACCAATGCACTAACATGGAAGCAATCTGGGAAACGGTGAACTGTGTGTGAAAAATTCTACATTTTTTCAGGCAGATGAAATATCATTGTTACTGTCAAGAGATGATGAAATATGAAATAGAATTGTCCCAGCCAATTAGAGCACAGCTGTTACATTCAACATGATGAGATTCTTTCTCAGCTCTTCAAAATCCTACACTCTAGGTAACATATAAAATATTTAATAACTGTATAGTTAATTCTAACTAGAACAACCCCTTTCACCAAACTGCAACAATATTCAAGGTGCATGTCTGATTCCTGCTCTGCTGCTCATCACAAGTCATGTTTTACAGCTAGCTCCTTGCTCAGGAATTCCTCTTCTTTTTCCTCTCCTTTGTGTTGCACCCTCACCTTGCAAGGCTCATTCATCTTCCCCCCGTCTGTCAGACCTTGGGTACTCCTCAGGCAAGGGCTGGTTTTGGGAAGGTGGGCACAGAAGTGACAGGAAACAGCCACTGCCAAGGCAGTCATTGTCTGCTCATGTGACCTAAACCCACTCCTGGCAATTCATCATTTCGTACAATGTGGTTTGCACAATTTACACCCGCTGGGGACAGAGATGTACTGAGGGAAGCAGAGAGTTCCCTAAAGTCACCACTGCAACCCTCAGCATTCCTGCTCTCCCCTCAACCCTTGCAGACAGAGCAAATGAAGAAGAAATTAAATTCTATTTCCCTTGGGTCTCAGTGATGCAGGGGCTCTTTGAGCACAAGGATTTCAGTTCTGGTTTGGTGTTCAGGTACAGGAGGCAGGAGCAGATAAGGAAACACTTCAATGAAAAGACCCAAGCTGACTTTGTACATCCTCCTTGTTTGCCTGTGTGGCTTCTGAGCCAGAGAACACAGGTTTGCTTGGGGCATGCTTGAAAACAAACCACAGAGTCATCATTGCAGCCAGAGACCAGAAATGTATCACGAATTTGCACTATAAAGGTAGGCATGGCAATCAGAAGAGTTGGCACAATTCTATTTCTTTGCAGCAGTTAGTGCCTGGCTGGAAATCTTAAGCATTTGTTTTGGAAAGTAGGTGCATTCTGCTGATATTTGAGGAGAAGCAACAGTATCTGCCTTAAACAAAAGTACTGGTTAATAGTTGCTGTTTGGTGTAGGGACACTTAAAAACATGGGCACATGAATGACAGTGTCCGTTTTCACATTAATGACAACAATCTAATTTTTAAGAAATTATACTTTGTATTATTGTTTGGCTGGCTCCAGCGTTTATTGGTTGGCTTTGTTAAATCATACCCACGTAAAAGACACTGCCAAATTCATATCATATGAGAACTTATCCATTGATTACAGAAAAGATTTTTTAAAAATCAAGTTTCAATTTAAATTTATTATTTAACCTTTGACAGCTTATGCAGTGACACACACCAACACAGAGCACCTTAACAGAGGGAACTGACCGTGACTCATTTAAGGAAATACCAGGGGATTTAGTTTGTGTATTAAAGATATTTCATGAAAAGGTAAGAAATACAAGACTGAAGGAATTAATTGGGATGAGGAGAGATTCACAGCTTCTCTAGTAAATGACCAAAGGCAATGAACTTGATAACTATCTAAAAATATTCAAAGGATATAAATCATGGTTAGAGGAACTATTTAGAGCGGTGCAAAAGGGTATAACTGGGACTAATGAGATAAAAATTACAAAAAGGATTATTTAAATTCATTTTCAGGAAAAGCTTTCTAATGGTGAATTCTAATAGACTCTAGAACAATCTCCCAGGGGAAGCAGTAGAAGCCCCAGGCTTAGAAACATTTAAGTAGGTTGAAGCATCCCCACCCCTAACGCTAAAAATATATTCTAGTAAAGAATTCTGCACTGTTAGCATAATACTCTACTTGCACTACTTTTTTCTTTTGTCTACTAATCTTTATTTCTAGGATTTGATAAGTCTAGTATGAACTTCTAAACACACTGAAATTGAGATGAAACAGTTCTTAGGAAGCCTACCCATAGTGTGTATTACCCTGCAAAGCAATAATCCACTCTGGTGTATCTTCCCACCCCTGTCCTGATGACCCTTTGAACAGAATTGCTTGTTAAACACAATCAAAAATTTACTCACAACTGGTAGTGCAGTATTTGTAACAGAATATATCTAAAAACCCCATCTCTTTTCAGATGTACCTCACACTTTTACATCAGTTTGTGGAGAGGCCAACACTAAATGTGCCAATAGTTGATTCTGAGAGTGCAGGCAATAACTTCAGCTCTCAGATTGGTTCTGGGATGGTTATTATCATTGAAAAGTTTTCTATTCTGTATATTTTCAAAAATCAGGAGTCCTAACTATGTGGCCACTTAGGAGGTTGTGTCAGTACAAAAAGTTTACTTGAGGGGCCTTTTTAATATGGAATATACTCTGCCTTGGGTGTCTCCAGTTTCTCATCAACCTATAGATCTCTAATCAACACAGCTGTCTGTGGGCAAAAGTTTCATTTCTTACCTCAAATTAAACTGTGTAGTAACTGTACCTCAAACTTGAGTCACAGAAGACAGAAATGTTTGCCCCAAGTCCCCGCGGGCTGGCCTTGGCTTTAAATTTTTCTACTTAATGCATGGACAGTGTAGCAATACCTCTCATGGCCCTGCTCCCTTCCCAGCTCTGCTGGAGGTGCTTAACTGGAACTAAAGGAGGCAACTTCAGCATCAGCCAGGCTGAAAAACTGCAGGGTGTCCTTCCTGACCAGAGCCACCACCTCCCCATGGGAACCGTTATGGGATTTTCCTTTATACACACGTATGTGTGTGTGTATGCGTCTGGTCATCTCGGAACCCTTCAACATCCTATATTCATTCTCTTTCCTGTTCATCATGACAGTGTCAGTTCTGGCATGAAAACAGAAAATGTTTCTATTTTCTTACTATTTGACTCTCAAGCTTTTATGTCTCTTTGTTTTCTACAAGTATAAATTTCAACTTTTTTCACATCACTGTAAACCTTAACTCTTTCTGTTATTCATGCAGTATTCTCTTCTACCTTCCTGTTCACTCTTCCTTAAATAATAATTTGTTTTTCTAAAGGAACTGACTGTAGTTGATCCATTCTACATTCCAAAGAGCATGCCCAGTTACAACCACCATCCACCTTCTCATCTACTGCACATTAAGCAGTTTATAGACAAGGATTTACTGCCAATTTCAGTACTGGTTTGAAATGTCATTGTAGTCACAGACTTGTGACTTGGTCAGTGTTGTCTGATCAAGTCTTTCGTATCTGTTTATATATTTAGGGGAGGCAGGAGTAGAAAAAAAAGACATTGTAATTTTAATAACTTTTTGCCTTTTTTTCCCCTTAGTATATCCTGAAACCTTCAGCCAAAAATAGTTTTATGGGTTATTACACCAAAAGACACCTGAAAGAATTTTATACCCAGTTGGGAAGTTAAATGCCTCTGAAAACCCAAGACTGTATCCAGATTTATACAAAAGGGATAGGTAGGGCTGCAGAAAAGCATTTTACTCCCATTAAATCTTCTGAGTTTCTAAAGCATGAGGATGGAATACCATTGTAAAATCCTTGTTCCCTATTTGGAGACAGTTTCTCTTTGTGTTTGGCAAGCTTTGTGCACCTTGCCCAGGGAAAGCTGAACTCTTTTATTGTACAATGTACTTAACTGGGAAAAAAACTCTGCTGCTGCTTTGTTCTCAGCACAGACATAAATAGCGACAATACACAGCCATGGAGCTTCAGTAGCTGATGAATGCACAATTTCCCCATGACTTGGTACTGAAAATAAGAATGAGGGCTTTTCCTGAACTCTGTTTCACATGTTTGCAGTGCTTCACGCTGCTGAGAGTGTTTCTTTATAGACAATAACTAAGGAAGCACCAGCCCAAAGCTCTCCAGTGTAACCCTTGTGTCATTCCCTCTGCACGTGTTTGGAGCGCTCCACAATGGAGGGCTGCGAGCAGAGCTGCAGGAGAATTATTGAACCATAGCACCACCAAGCTCTTTCACAGGGCTCTTCATCAACAGCACTCTCAGCACTTTCCCAAGGATGCCAGCAGCACTGCTCCTATTGCCAGCAGAGACATGGAAACCTAGTGAGTAAACCACTGGCAACACCTACTCCAAAGGCAGCAAAATGCCTCTAGGGAAAAAGGTTACCTGCTCTGGTGCCTGCCTTTTCATCACCAGGAATGAAGTTATGATATACAAAACCTGGATTTATTTTATTCTGCTAAGTTTCAATAATGAGGGCTATAATTGTTTATTATTTTAAACCCTTATGTTAGACAGAGGTATATGAAATCAGAGCCCTTGCTCCCCTTTCATTTTTGGGGGATGTTGTGTATTTTTAATTTATGGTCATGTCTTCTTTAGAGAAAAACAAAACCAAAAAGAACATACCAGGCTTGAACCTTGCTAATCCTACAAAGGTGGTGAATTATAATTACTTTCTGAGATATCACTGAAGCATTTTTCCCTATATATTTAGCAGAAATATTTCTTGAGATTGGTTGTGTTAGAGTATGAATTTTGCTCTGCTGTAGCTTTAGTGGTTATCTCTGTTCTTTGTGTCTTTATTCTCCATGCTAACAAAAATGAAGTTAGATTCCAGGAGAGTCCAGCAACCAGAAGTCTGATCATGGGATACACACTCTGAGACATGCAGCTTTAGGGAACCTGATCCATTTCAGTTTACATTGCTCCCCACATTGCTTGTTATGACTTTATTTTTAAAAAAAAAACATTTGATCCAAATGTACAAAGATTGTCCAGGATCACAGCTTCTGGGTGCTGTAAAAAGTATTTATTTTATGTTACAAAGTGTTGTATGGTTTGGTGCATGGGAGTGTTGGTTTCTTTGGGAACACCAGGATCTGTGAGGGATGGGATGGCTGCTGCTCCTGTGGCTGTTTGCAGTGGCACAGGGATGCTGTGAGCTCTGCAGGCTCTGGGGGCAGTGAGGCTGTGCAGGAACAAGGCCTGGCAGCTTCCTCAGCCGTGCCTGAGAGGGAGAAACACAATGCCATTCTAGGGTTGGTGATACTGGTTGGAGCATGAGGGAGATTGTATTTATACAGCACAGAATTATGTGCAATCAACAGGAATAACTTTAGTGACTTAGAAGGTGGCTTGATTTCTTTAACAATCTTTTTGATATTTAATTTTCGTCATCTGGGTTTTTTTCTCCTATCTCAGAATTGCTCACTTGGTGTAGAACTACTTTAAGCTGTGCTCCATAAAGGTCAGCAGCTACAGGGATCACCCAGAGGGGCATTAATCCCACACCTGTTGCTGAAAGCCTGGATGAGGCTGCTGCAGCATCCAGGTTCCTCCCAATATTTCCACTATTTTTATTCAGTAATTTTATCAGGGCAGAACCTGATAAAACCTGATATCCACCCTGAGACCGGAATATCCTTGTTTTGAGATACTTATTCTGGTCAGCATGTGTGAATTAAGGGAAGAAGAAGCCCCTCAGAAGAGATGTACTCAGTTTATTTCCTCTCCCTCTCTCAGGATCCATAGGTTTTTGCAAACATCCTTAATTTTGGTATTGTAATTTCCATTCCAGGAGCATCTCCATCCCACCAGCCCTTTACCTGCTGTCACCCCAGCAAAGTCTTTCCTTGTGCTGGTCAGTGGAGATGGAGTGCTGTGAGTGCAGGACCCAAAGCTTTGAGAAGAGGCAGTGTTGTGTCCCAATGCACTGGGACCCTGAGCAGGGAAAAGATTAAAGCTGCCTCTGAGGTTACAGCTGGAGAAGGGACAGCTGAGACACAAATCAGTGACAGGGTTCAAAAGGCTTTGGCACAGTGCAGTGAGGGCTGCTGCTGCGTTACCCTCTGGCCATCCCTCACCTGGGGCTGCTGATCTCCCATGGCCTTCTTCAGTTTAGGGTCAGGCAGGGACAGCTCCTGCAATGGAGACAGTGCATTTCATCCCCACTGGAGGAACTTTGTAACCCTCTGATCCTTTTTGAGTCTCTTTTTGTTCCTGAATGGAGTAAGGATGGTGCACAGCAAGCTCAGCACCACCACATGCCAGACAGGAAAATAAACTGCTGCCTCCCATTAGCCTCAGGTGAGGGAGATCATCACCAGGTAAAAAGCAGTCCCACCAGCACTGCAAGGTGTTACCTGCTGGAATGAACAAATAGCAACAGTTTATTTTAATTAGTATTAAAGATGTCACAAACCCTACATGTCTGTTTCTAATTTGAACTGGTGTCAGCCAATGCAGTAAATATTGAGATTAATCTCAACTGTGCATTTTAAGGTTTACTTGCAAAGATAAAACACCTGTGGAGGGGGTAGAAGTGAAAGAGAAATGACAGCTATTAATCACAAATAGCCACTCAGGCAGTTATATTTATTCAGATAACACCTTCAATTTGCATTTGTAGGTTTTGCAGCTTTTCCCAGCCTCAGATTAGAACTTCAAAAATTTAAAGGCATCACTGATGTGATGTCATTTTAGACCTCTGTTGGCACCTCTGGATTGCTGATGCCATGGACTGTGGGTACCTCTTCAGAACTGCTTTCTTTGGATACACTTGTTTATTGCTACTATGAAAAAGCCACCTCACCACAAGACAGACGTTGAGGGTGTGGGGTGAGCCCAGGGAAGGGACAGAGCTGGGAAGGGTCTGGAGCACAAGGCTGATGAGGAGAAGCTCAGGGAGCTGGGGGGGCTCAGCCTGCAGAAAAGGAGGCTCAGGAGGGACGTTTTCACTCTCTCCAACTCCCTGACAGGAGGCTGGAGCCAGGTGGGATTGATTCCTCTTCTCAGGTAACAAGTGATAGGACAAGGGGAAACAGCCTCGAGTTGTGCTGGGGAGGTTTAAATTAAATATTGGGGAGAATTTCCTCATTGGAAGGATCGTCAGGCACTGGAAGAGGCTGTCCAGGGCAGTGTGGAGTCACCGTCCCTGGGGGAATTTTAGGACACGTGAATGGGGGACCTGGGGACATGTTAGCAGTGGGCTTGGCAGTGCTCAATGATCTTAACAGGTCTTTTCCAATCTGAAAGGTTTTACAGTTCCAAACACTTTTTTTCAGGGAGGAAAGGAGAGAATTTTGGCTTTCGATTAGGGGCAAAAAACCCCTGTGTGTGTATATGTTCTGGTTGGTTTTTAAGCAAGTAGGTTATATAAAAAAATAATTTCTGGAGGGGAGGAAATATTGTTAGAATTGTTTTAGAAAAAGTGGTATTTCTTTGATTCTATAATAGCTTTGCTCAGGAACCACTGCTCTCAGTGCTACACAAGTATTCTAGGGCCCATTTTGTGAAGTATCATCTCATTCTCTCTGCCATTTTGTGAAAAGGATGTTTCTATTTATTTGAATGAAAAATGCTGCACAATGCATGCCAATGAGTAATCTAAAATAAGTACAGTGATACATTTTAGTTTGCTGAATATCTTACTGCAAACCAAGTTTTAGTGATAACACACATGCCTGTACTACTTTGCTTAGGTTTAAAAATGTAGGTTTATTTACAGTAGAGAAAATACTTTGTTTGCTTCTTGTGTAATGTACGAGTACAACCTGAAAAGATCTGCTTCCAGTAACAAAAAGATAAAAGTCTATTAGATGGAGAAACACACTGATGAATTCACAAACATATAAAAGAATTAAAGGCTGTCAATAAGGTTGTAAATTGCTGTTTTCAAGTTGCCCTAATGTTTGCTATGATAACAACAACAATAATAATCAGGAATAACAGAAACTTAAAAATAATTTAAGTCCAGTTTTAAATCTGAAATTGACTTTTAAATAGCTACATTTAATTTTATATCTTTTTCTGAGCAGAAAGATTTGCTGATATGTGCTGATAACAAGCATCATGAAGAGCCTGCTTCATGTCACTAAAAAAATTAAAACTAGGAAATTATCTAGGCTACTAGGATGGTAGGAAATGATCTAACATAACATTTTTGTTCAAGATATTCAGAAATATTAATATTAATTTTGTATTAAAGAGAAATTGTGGACATTTTTACAGTTGTTATTCCTGCAGATAAAATGTACTTATGTGGCCTTGATTCTGCAAATATTCTTCTAAGTTTAATATGTGTGAGAGAATAAAATGAAACAGGATTGATAACAAAAGAAAACTGCTGCACTGCCAGTCTTAACAACTATGTGACAACATCATTGCTGGCACAACAAATAAAACCATGAATATGTCTAATTTTAAAATTAACATAGATTTTTCTTTCATTTACTTTCTAGTTATTAAACTACAAGGCCTAGTTGCTGTCAGTATGTCCCTTCAGCTACCAAATGCAGAAACTGGAATTACAAGAACCCCCAACCACACTATATATTCCCTATATCCCACGACATTCAGGAGCTGTTAATAACCTAGTATTGAGGGAGGTAGATACCCTCGAGATTGCTCCAAGTACCCTTTGCACCATCAACCACCATTCAGGGAGCTCAGGAAGGTCCTGTTGTGGCAAGACTGACTGGGGGAGTGGGGAAGAGGAAGCAGCTCATTTTAAACAGCAAATTACAAAAGCAAAAGTCAGTGATGAAATTGCAAAGACAACGAAGTACTCAGGAAAATAACCCAGAGAAGCCACTAAGCAGCATTCACCTCCATGCCATTTTGTTCTATGCTTTAGAGCAGCTACCCTAGCAGGTGCTGCAGCATTTGGTAAGCAGAGCAGTTGAAGATGCAAAGGTACTTAAGGAAAGGGGACAAAAAACACACCACACAGACTTATCAACACATTGTATACGTAGCTCTGCTTTTTCCTTTTTTTTTTTTTCTTTTTAAACAGTGTTTAAGAAAAATATGCTGTGTTACCATAACAAACTAAAATACTCTCTCAACCTCTTAAGAGCTTAGTTTTTGTTTGCAACTATATTGGTTCCACGTAGGTTTTATTTTTCCTTGTCTACTTTATAAAAACCTTCTCTCAACATTAATGGCTTCAGGAAGAAGAAATAAGGGAGAATTATGAGCACAGAAGAGAGCTCACAGTGTTGTTCCTTTCTCTTGTGCACTACAGACAGGCAGGGGTACAGAAGAAATAGGGCATAATGTTTTTATAGAATACAGTCAGACAGGAATTCCAGCTGGCATTCACTAAGCAAAAGGGAACATTTTCCTCATCTAAAATAATTGTTTAAATCCCAGCCATACATAGCTATGGAATAATGGGGTCACTTATTTTCCACTAGTTCAGTAAGATGCTGCAGCAAGCTAATGATTCCATGAGACAGACGGTTTAAAGCATCGATTTGCTGCAAATTGCTCAATCCATAACTAATGAGCAGCTCTACAGATTTTCAGTGAATCAATCCCATTAGAATTTACAGTTTGCATAAGATCATATTACTCAATCTGTGGACACAGAACGAGCTGGGGTTTTTTTTGTTAATAACCTTCAGCAGCCCCTTCCTTGTTGCTGTTTTTTTTAAACTCATTTTAATTTCTATCAGTAGGTTGGATAAAAATCCCTCTCTTGAGGGTCTGACAGCATGCCTGCAAAAATACACTGTCCATGTCTACATAGGCACACATGCATCCCCTGTCAGGTCCCAAATGTATTCCTATAACAGGTAACATCCAAAAGGCAGGAGGAGGCGACAGATGGAATTCAGCCTCTGTCCCCTGCAGAACTAAAGCCCTGCCCCAGTTTGGAGGAGGATTGTGTTTTTTACCCCTGTAAGAATGTGAAGTTAGATGGCAACTGGTATCTGGACCCACAGAAGCAGTTCTTCATAACAAGCTGAAATCTCTCCCGCGTGAAAAAAGTAGCAAAGGCAAAAACCTCTATGGATAGAGTGACAGGACTTTTGTCACACATCTGCAGGGTAGAAAACAGGAAATTGAGAACTACGCTTGCTAACAGATCAAGTTCTGGATTACTTTATTACTGTGTGTGCCTGGAGGTTTGTACCACGTTTTCCCCAGGCTTTGTAAGAAAAGGGTCACTTCTATCATTATCAATTACTACAACAACATCATTTTAGGCAAAACAGTTATAGGCAAGCAGAAGTTCAAATCCTGTCAATGAATTTATAGACTGAAAAAACACTGTATTGGTTGTTACAAAAGAGCTGCGGCCGGAGGGCTGTTTGTTAGTACGGGAGTGTTGAATCATCCCACTCCAACTGCTCTTGCCTGGTGCCATTCTGTTTGTCTCCCTTTTGGACAATCACTTCCTCCTCCTCTTCCTCCTCTTCCTCCTCTTCACTGTCATCTGATTCAGCACTGGTTGTGTCTTCCTCTTCATCATCTATGTCTTCTTCTTCACTCTCCTCCTCTGTCTGGTGTGGCTTTTCATATTTCTGCAATACATGTAAAGAAATGAAAGAGAGACAGTAGCAGAAAGGTGCCTTCCCAGCCACTGGCTGTCTTAAATGAGCATTCAGAAATGCTGAGATGCTGGGGAAATCTGCTTTCCATCATTATGTGATTATAAGGCATCAAATCTCATACAAGCTGGTAGCAAACATTCAAAAACTACCGTAAGAAGAATGGAGTGTCAATAAGCATATCTTTGTTAGCCACACTTCCAAAATTTACACCTTTAAAGAAGCTGATGTTGAACGGGTGATGATTTCCACTCCCTTTAGTGCATAAGTGCTTACATTAAAAGGTTAAAACCAAAGCAACTCTATCATCTTGGGTACCTACAAATAGACATGGATGGAGTGGAAGTGATGCTGTACCTGAGAATTCTTCACCATCTTCTTTAGTAATTATATATGACAACAAACCTGAAGTTCTCAATTATATGTTATCAAGGTGTGCAGAGCTGAGAACTGGGATGGGGTCCTGAGCGTACACATGTACAACTGCACCCTGAGAGAGGCTCAAACCCCGCTGCCAGCCCAGCCAGTGACCCCTGGCAGTGCAGGATACAATGCCATGCCTCAGTGAAGTACCTCCATGGGGTTGACAGTGATGGTGAGAGCAGAGTCGTCCCAGTCCATCTCGTTGTCCTTGGCCCCCTGGTGCTCGGCGGCGCCGTGCTGATGGGCCGTGCGGATCCGGTACACGCCCAGCGTGATGACAAACACCAGGATGCTCACACAGATGATGATAACGATCGTGGCCACGCTGGGAACAACTGGGACAAAGGGTGGGAAAGGGATGGAGTTATGCTTGTGGAACAAGTCGCCTAAACCCCACTAAACCCCACTTGTTAGTTTTTAACCCACAGCACCCCTCCTTTGGACTGAGAGTCAGGAGAGACACCTGCGACGTGCCTGGGATGACAGAAAGTCAGTGACCAGTGCCCACCCACTAAGGTGGAGCAAACACAAATAGTGTTCAAAGATTTCTTATCCTGAGTATGATAAATCCAAACTAAAAAGTGATCATGCCCACCTTTGCTCTTTGAGCCACTTAACTACAGAAGACAAGTAGTTAAGAAGTGCAGAATCAGTTTACAAGTGCAGTAAACTTCTGTTACCTCACCTGTGTGTTGATCCCTTCTGATCACAGCTGAGGCCTTAACCTTACTCGAGACAAAATGTACATCTCAAAGCTTATATTTTCAAAGGTTTCAAACACTTGTGATTTGAATCTCAAGCTCCCAGAAATAAAATAATGCATAGCCACCCTATTTGCCTGTTACAAGTCTTCCTGAGAGACTCTTGAGGACTCAAGACATTTTTCCCTCACTGTTTGGTTGCACTCTGAGAAGCCCCTGTCTCCACCTAGTCTCTGAACTACTACATGTAATCAGCTCCATAATGAGGTTAGTGGAGAAATGCTGCCACTCTATGTACCTCGAGGTACTACAGTTGCAGGAGCTATGGTATAACCCAGTCCATAACCCATTTTATTACCTTGCCCTGGAAGTCTGAAATCAAGATGATATTTAGGAACAAAAAAACCCTAGTTTGCAATAGTTTATCCATTAAACATTGTTTCAATTTAGAGAACTGTCTGTACAATGTAAAGCAAAATACAGTAATTTTCTAAGCTGCTTATAACTGCCTAGCCTTTACATCAGCTTTACATCCTTACATATGTATCATTCAGCTAAAAGGATTTCAGAATCCAACTTTTAAACAGGTATCTTTGCCCTGGATTTAACTCCACTGAAAAGGTTTCAGATTTGGGTATATATTTTAACTCATATAGCCTAAAAATTAAATATATCCTAATGCCTGATGCACACGACTAGATGAACCTATCTTATCTCCAGAGGGCCCAGGCTGAGGCCTTGACAGCAGCTAATAAACAGAGGCACTGCAGCAGTTATAAATTTAACAAAATAATACAATTTCTTCCTTTTGTTTAGAAAGGAGTGGGTAGAAATTAATATACTACAGCAATACAAATGCACAAGGGCAATATGAACATAAATATTACCCTTCGTACCATTCAATACTAGAAACAAGACTTTTTTAACTGTGGGAGTCAGAGTACAAAACCATTAATGAAGACTTTTAAAAAGGACACCAGGTTTTAATTACAAAGTACATTATTGGACAGAACAGAATTCAATGTTACCTTCTTTCACACCTGTGCAATGATCTCTGAGAGGTTTTAGAAGCTGAAAGAATGGACCTGGGGGCTTTAGTCTGTTGAGCAGGCTGACCCCAAGGGAAACACTGCCACAGCGGCATCATTGTGAGCAGTCTCTGTGAAGGTGTCACATACCTGAGTTGTGAACTGCACTTACACTCCCCTCAGGCTGCTGAACAGATTGGAGAAATTGGGGTTGGACTATCATGTGATTTACATGGTCCATGAAGTTGGAGTTGGAACTGTGTAGGATATTAACCTGGGAGAAGAGAAAAGTAAGATACCAATTACTAAAAAGTGTTTTATACTCCAGGCCTGCTGTCTTCATACATTACATTGAACTGTGAAGTTCATCAGCAGATAGGAACACTATTACGTAGATCCTAAAGGCCAAACTAACTCCTTTTTTTTATGCCAGTGGAAAATACACAGCTTAATATATTTCTAGCATTCTATGCTAGAAATGCATATTCTAGCATGAAAAATGCATTCTAACCTTTCTGGCAGTTGACTCTGAAGTGGCACAGAACAGGACTCTTGATTTACCTGTTTAGTGACGACTTCTTCTCTCTATATGAACCAGCTTTTAGGTGTTATCTAAAAACTGTTAATTTTATTAACAATTATTAAGCTGTTAATACTTTTATAAACAATTCATTAATTCTGACCATATTGCTAAGTAGGTCCTGCAATTTCCTGTAGGTGTTACCTGGGCTCTAGGCCTTGGTGCTGGGTCAGAAAACACGACTCAGTCATTGCCCACCTCCAGGTTGAACTCATTGCCCACCTCCAGGTTGAATTCATTGCTCACCTCCAGGTTGAACTCGTTGCTGGTGTAACGCCCATTGAGCTCGGAGCACTTGACCCTGAATTTCCTGTCGGAGGTGGCCGAGGTGCCCCAGTTGCGGTAGCGGAGCTGCCTCAGCACCTGCTCGTAGCTGAACATGCTGTCCACACCTGCGGGGTGGGAGGGCAGGGACAGCTCAGGGACAGGCAGGGGAACGCTGCTCTGGGCAATACAGAACCAACCAACTGCTCACAGAACACACGGAACTTGGCAGAATGGTCTGCAAATGACAGGGCATCAAATATTCCCTGGTACTCGATCGCGTGAGAACAGCTTTTGGAATTGAATGTAGGTCTCTGATGGAGAGGGATAAATACAACAACAAAGGGACAGAATAAATTACTTAGTGATCAGAAAAAGATGGCCAATGTACCAGCATGGTACAGGAGCATTGAGGAATCCCCTCACTCCCACGTTCCACAAGAACCCCACGTTTAAAGAAAGCAGGGATGCCATTTTCCTTACTTGGGGAGTAGCAGGAGGGATGCTGAGAATCCAAAGGGCAAACACAGCACATCCAGAGATCAAGAAGCAGCTGTGTTTTTCAAGATACAGTCACTCTTGGGATATTTTTATGGCTAGTAAATCACAGATTTCTGTCTCATTTCTTATATATTAGAGCTTTCATTCCAATATATAATTAGTGTGACAAAATAAGGGAAAACAAATTTCATGAACTTACCATAGATTGAATATCCTGCAGTGGAATTTGTGGCATCTAGATGTTTTCCTTGAAGCTCCCCATGATCAAGTTCTAAACACTCTTGTTCAGGGTCTAGTTCTGCACCAATGACCAAAACATCACAGAAATCCAAGTTGTGGAGCATTTCCTCTACTACCACTTGCTTATTGGCTGCAAACCCATGGCACAAACGATGAAAAAAAAAGAAGGAAATGAAGATAAATGATCACAGAACAGCTCAGTCATTTTATGTGCTTTGCATCAGGGCTTTCAATTTTTGCCAAGATGGCTGAACTGTTTTTGCTGATATTCAATCCAGCACACTTGAAGCAAATCAAGAGAAGTGGCCGGTCTGTTCAGGTGCTGTGATGACGAAGGCCTACAAACACCCAGTGAGATAGATAGAAAATATATTGCTCTGTAATAAAAGAACATTACTGGAAGTAGAAAACTGAAATTTGATCTTGGATATAAATTCATGTAAAAAAAATTCCATGTTCCAATGCTGTATCGATACCAGGTTTCTCAAGGAAAACCAAACTGGAAAAACACACATGCAATTTATCTATGCTTGGATGATTCTCTCAGTTACTCTATGCCCCATAAACAATTTGCATTACAAAGACCTGGCCATCTATCCAAGAGCGGGGCATTATCATAAATAGCAAGCTCCTGTGCTGTGTGACTTAAAGAAATTAAGTTATAAACTGACTGTCCTTCAATATGTACAAGTAAAAAAATAATTCTGTCACTGGAAAAAGAGTAGCATATCAAATTAATATTTAAACTCTCTGATCAACTTAGCACAGAGTGTGTGGCAAAACTGCTTAAGCAGCTCCCTGAGGGCACAGACACTGCAAGCCTGGAACTTCCTGCCTATTTGCAAATTTGATGTTAGAGGGTGTATTGGGAAGGAGGGCTCGGACAGGAAAGCCTTATGCCCTAGATTCCCAACTCCTGGTGCAGTGAGTTTGGGTACCTAAGCTCTAGGTACAGCTGTAACATATCCAAAAATGCAGACCAACTCAAATTTGTAGGCTTCAGGGAATCCACACCCCTAAACTTGCATATCATTACCCATTTTCTCTTCTCTACATCTAGTTGCTGCTTATTCTAGTTCAACAGTGTCTAGAATGATTCTTCAAATTACCAGACATTCCATCTGCCTTGCACACAAACATCCAAAAGGAATATTCCTTTATAGACCATGATTTTAAACTTGATTTATACTTTTGAACATCCATCCAGTGTTGAATAATAATACACACATTTCTCAGCATTAGAATAAACTGTCATCATTGAAAAGAAATATTTTAAAAGGATTATATATACATTTTATAGGTGGGAAACTGAGGCACGAGATTACTTTCTCAAGTATCACTCACAAGCCAGTATCAGAGCTGGAAACATAAGAGCAGACTAAAACTTCAACTTTTGTTCAATTACTGCTTTTCACTTTATCAGCACAATTAACAAAATTCTGTTACAAGTAGAGACATTCTAATGAAAATACCCTACATAACAGAGTATGAAAGGAAGAGTAGGAAGGAATTGTTCTGAAGTATACGAAATGGACACTACATGGAAAATCTGCTTTTTTTGAAGCACATTCTGACCTGCCACCATTTAACACATTTTTCCATGTGTTGAATGGAATTTCTTCAGTACAGCATTACTGTGGCCTAATTAATCTGAGTGAAGTGACTTCCTTTGCATTACTTGTTTGCACCATCCTTTAAAAAACATGAGGAGACATTACAAAATGAGTAATCTTAAAAGAAAGACACAAACCTCTGTCATGTTCTCTTACGTCCACTGGATGCTCCATTTTAGTGACTGTGCTGACAATCCTGATGTCAGGTAACAAAATAACACCTCTTTCACTTTCAAACTGTGCAGCTGGTCTAGCAAAGTGGTCCATGCCAGTTATTGTAATCTTGGGCTCATTGGCCTGAAACACCATTACATAGGCATCTATATCTGGGATACTAATGCAGACATCTTCACCAAAACATCTGAAAAAATATATTAGTCATTAACTGCAGTTAATTAACATGGCACATCAGAGGTGTGTGGCACTGGCACTGCCCCAAACCCAGCTCACAGCTCTCACAGCAGTCCAGTTCATCCTTGGGCACTGCCACACACAGGGACATATTCCTGTAGCCCTGTGTACACAGGCCAGCTCTGTCCCTCTCATCCCTTCACAGCTACTCACACTGAGGGACAAACTCAGCCTTTCCTAAGGTCACTATCAGAATAATATTTTAATGTTTAACTGACATTTAACAGAGCAGTAAATGGTTAAAAAAGTTAACTAGGTAACAACTAGCTTTAGTAAACCTACCATTAAATTCAGAAAGTGATAGCTAATGAATACAACATGGTTATCTTGTCACGTGTGATTAAAAGGGCCTAATTAGCCATTTAAATTGGTCTCATCGTGAACTCTTTTTGGCACCCTCCAGTATTTGCCAGGGACAAAAGGTGCCTGTACTTCCACTTTCATCTGAATCAGCACTGTGCTTTGGAAGTGCATCTCCTGACAAACTCTGCCTCGTTTCACCCTGGCACAGGAGCTGGGCCAGCCCTGGGGTGTGCAGACTGGAGTGCTTCCAGTGAGACTGCACTGGGAGCTGCTCCCCAAACTGGGAGCTCACCCACAGCACTGCCCTGACCCTGGCACCTGGGGAGAGCTGTGCCCACAGCAGGTGAGAGCTGGCAGAATTGGTGTTCATTTTCCCTCCAAAGCCCTGCTTTCCCTGCTCTGTCCAGAGCCCAGGAGAGGCTGTGGCCAGCTGTGAACATCACTGTGCAGCTCCTGTCACTGCTGCTGCAGGGAAGGGAAGGACACAGCCTCCTGTTTAACACCCTGCACCCGTGCTGCAGTGACAGCACAGACACTTGAGGGGACAGACACACACAGGCTGTTTCAAGCACACCTACAAATACTGTTCTTGCAGATATGTCCTCTGTTAGATGGAACAGGCCTGCATTAAAAAGTCACAGCTCTGGCTATCCTCAGAAGGAACTACAAATGTTTAAAATTAAAAGTAAATAACATTGCAGTAAATGCACTCTTCGGTCCAGACTATATGCCCCAAACTATAAAGAGAATGCAAGTACATTACATTAACAAGAAAGGTTTCTTAAGAAGATAATATCAAAAGAAAACCACCATGCAAATTGGCATAAAAGTAAATTAAATTAATCCTTTAGGTTCAAGAACAAAGCAGTGTGATTTATCAATTTAATTTAGCCAAAATTATTCTTTTTACATGGCCAAAGAAAAAAGTAATTCATTAAAAATGTTCCTAATCTGTTCAATTCAGCTGAAGTATAACTTACTGGACTTTAGATGAGACTTTGAGACGTCGTACACCTGCAGTAGGGAACTGTCTGGAATTGATGTATGAGACCTTTCGGAGGGCTTGATTTATATTCTCAATGTCATCTCCTTCCATGACAAGGACTGACTGGGAAGGGTTGAAGTGATACTAGGAGAAATGCAAATAATTAGTATTTAAGGGACCAGGTACAGAGTACAAAATAATATATTTTATAAGGGATGTTGCACAGACATAAGTTAAAGATTTAAAGATTTAAGAAAAAAAAACTTAGTAGCTATCATTGAATCCACATGTTGTTCTCTAAAACATGTACTTGTATCAGTCACCTAAATAACTACTGTTATAATTAATTTTGTAGTAAATTAATCCCAATTTGCTGTTCTTTGCCCAGCCTCATCAACCTTGCTGATACTATTTCTGCAGCAATTTCCAATGCCATTTATTTTTGAACTCTGTAGACTTCAAAACCTTAACTTACCACGATTATTATTCCTATGGAATCTTTTTAGGTTAAACACATTCCTCATATAAAAGCATTGCCTTGAGCCAGCCTAACATGTAGTTGCATATTTTGGCTGCTTTCTGTGTGGTTTTATCCCGGGCTACCTTTCTGAGATATATTTCAACATGAACGAACAAAACAATTACAACATTTGCCTCCTACATCTTCATTAACGTCAGACACACTAAAGGGGGCTCTCCATCCTCTCATGATCAATAAGGGTGTCGTGATTTAAGATGGAGCTGCTCCTCGCACAAAGCTGCTCACTTGGGCCAGCAAACCCTGCTCCTGTAGCCCCCAGCCTTCTCTACTCCATGGCACCGAACACAAATCACTCTTGCCGACCAAGAAACTTTGTCACTTTGTTGTGACATAACCAATGACTGATTTTTACCTTCATCATAATTAATCCTAATTCCATGTTTTGTCTGTTAATTGTTTCAGTAAACCATCTGCATTGCAGAGGAAAGCAGCGCAACCCCCTTGGTGTTGTACCCTCCTGTTGTCAGCACAGAACACAAAGGCACCTCTCTCTCCCACGCAGTCCCTCCCCAAAGCTGGGCATTGATTATGTGAAGATGTTCTCTTAAATACAGACAGTGGCTGTCTGCACTTCCTTACAGCCACAAAGGTTAAAAAGCAAAACACATCAAACAGACTGTGAAGAACGGGAGGAAGCACAGGGTTCTCTCTCAAACACAACATGGAGGACTGGGTTTAAAGCTTGCAGGAAGGTCATTACACACTGAGGGGTATTTTTTAACAAAGAGGAGGACTAACATGAGTCCCAGCCTGCATACACTTCTTTTTCCTGTCTTTAAGCTAGCAGCAGCAGAGAATAAAATTAGCAAAAGGAGACCCTGGCTAGCCAGTTAATAGCTCAGCTGCCAAAACAGCTGGAATGCTGCCAAAGGGACCGGAGAAAGCCCCAGTCTGAGCCATTTTTGTCTTTCTCATTAAAAAAAGCTAAAAATAGCAACAGTTTAGACAGTGTCTCAGAGAGCTGTTACAGATATCTAAAAATTAGGCTGCAGCCCAAAAACGTCCAACACTATCGTGTCAGAAGCTGCTGCTGCACTGCTCTTTCTCAGGTGGTTAAAGGGTGAATCTCCTCGGTCCAAAGTGCCCAGAAACACCTTCCAGCATCAGTTTGCCAACACTGAATCTGCAAAGCCCCCCACAAACAGCCCCACAGAACCCATTGTCTGTGCAGCTGTCACACGTGCCTGTCTGGGATCAGGTGTGTTTGTTTCTGACACCACAGCACCTTTCTCTCTCATCTTCTGTTCAAGGTCAGGCAGCTGTTCTGCTTTCAGCTGAGCTTCCTTCTGCCAGCCCCCCAAAGAAACCCTTCCACAATCTCGCTCTGGCTGCTCCTTTCATTTTTGCCTCCTGCTGTTGCACTCACTGTTGGCTTGCTGAGGCAGTAAAAGCAACATCAGTAACTTAAAAAAACCCACTATGCCTCATCTGTATTTCAGAAAATGAAGATGTTTTGAAGGTTTGCAAAAGCATGAAAAGGCAGAAAACAATCCCATGTCTTCCTTTTTCCCTCTGCACTGCCAGTACAGTAAGGAAGCCAGTCACACACGCTGGAGTAGCAGTGGGTGGTAGAACAAGGATTTTCCCAAGCCCATGAAACTTGAGTGACTCAAAATATTGTCAGGTTTCATAGGGCAACAACAGGGGAGGAATTACTGTGCTTTTAAGCACCACGGACCAAATGTACAGGGCTTTAATTCATGGAAAATCCCATCAAAGAATTTACTATTAGGCATACACATGTGGGTTCCAGAAATCCCTACCTGCTCCTTGTAGGCACTGCCTTTTAAAAACAGCTTTTACCTACCCCTGTGACATGCTGCTGTAAGAAGCAGCAATGTGAAATTCTTAATGATGTCATTGGTAAAATGATACAAGGATTCTTTGGGGTCTTTCCTCATATGTAAAAGTTAGAGCTAGCAAAATTCCTCCTTACCTTTGCACTTTCATTTCCATCTTTACCCTTGTTTTCAGAAAATGTGTCAGTTATACTACACCACTGCAACCTATCATCACCTGGACAGACATTTGGGCACATTTCAGGTCAGTCTGTACAATGGAAAGGTTTAGCTAATAAAATGCAGTCCATGGCATTCCCACTGCATGTTCCAGGTAAAATGTTATAATATCATCCTCCTCCCCCCTGAAAAACCCCACCCTAAAACACCCCTGTGCAGTTTCTCAGGATGCATTGTCTGCACCCAAAGGAACTCCCTGGGCTGGAATTGAAGCTCAGCTCCTTTGGAAGTGGTATTTGTGTGCTAGGAAACAGCTTCACAAGTACATTCAAGCACAATACTTCAGTACTTCACAAGCACAAGAACACTGTCACCAAATAGTGGTGTCAGTAAAGAAAAACTGACAATGCAGCTCATGTGAGCATAGGAATAGCCAAGATCCTACATATGTATCCAAAGAACAGAATTTCAGAATGATCTGAATGAATGCAAAGCCATCTGGTGACTGAAACAGGATTTCCCTGTCTGTTGTTCTCCAGTCTTAGAAAAAGCTCTAAATTACCAGTAGTCATATGCATAATGAATAATGACTTATATTCAAATCTAAAAATTTAATTTCTTGACTTTAGGGGTTTTTATTGTTCAATGTTCATGTACGGTAAAATTTTCCTCTTTGAACACACTGAATTTTAGAATGCTATTGCATTAGGGCTTATGTATTCCACTGCTTTAAAACTACTTGAGATCAAAATTCAATAAATCTTTGGAATCATGTCTATTTCTGTAGAAGTAAAAAAATAAGCATGAAAACACAGCTTGGCAATTCTGAAATATCAGCAGTGCCTTACTTTCTGATCATCCAGCTCGGCAATAATGGAAACATTTTTCTTTGCAGTGTCACAGCTCTTCTACTGTTCTGTTTTTTCTTTGCATGATTTTATGGGAAATTACATTGCTTCTGGGAGTACATTTGTACTGTGTGTACTCTACCTTGGGCTCCCCACTTCATAAATCAGATCTAAATTTTTATCAAAGATGATGTCAGTTCATCCCTCACCTTTATTCCTTGGCCAAGACTCTCAAGAGAATTAATATCGAGCCCTTCCTTGCAGGCCTGCAAACAGGAAATCACTTTCTGACTCTCAATTTTCCCTGGCCGGATTGTCAGACTGGCCAGGCTGCCATGGAAATACTGAGCAAATCTGGGCTTGGTAACTTCACCTCCTGCAAGAAAGAGAACGTAAAATGGTTATTGGTACCAGCACACAAACCACACATCCAAATATCACTTCATGTTTTAACGCATTTAAAGAATTTCTACCCATCTTAGCCAAGGGTGTTTGAGATCCCATTTATTGTGGTACAGTGGAATGTCTTTGTGGGTTGTTGGGTGGTACCTTGTAGCAGGCTGTCTTTGAGATTCTTGTTTTTCCAGGATTGTATTCAGGTGTTTATAAAGCTGTGACAGCAAACCCAGAGATGAAACACAGCTTCCCAAATGTATAAAAGGAAGCATGTCATTTTTAAAAATGAACTTATTTAAGTACTCAAATGCCAATTTAATAAATGTTTAAGTCCAGTATTTCTAGAGAAACTGTATTTGCAAGTGTTCCATGACAAGACCAGCTACCTCTGCCTTTCCCCCAAAAGAACACAGTACCAGATGAGCTGAGAGTCGTGGCTCCAAACTGCCACATTCCCTGTGAAGAGCTGTGTGTGAGGACATGCTGGGAATTCCTGCAGTGAACAGGGACCTCTGCACAGCACTGCCCTGGAAGGCTGAGTGCTGTCCCTGAGCCAGGGTGGATCATTTGGTGCCAGCTCTGCTCCTGTCACTCTGTGTTGCACCAGACACGCTCGGTTCGGTTTCACTCCGGGCAGCTCCCAAGGAAGACTGATCTTTAGGAGCTGTCAATAAAACGTGATTACAGACTGCCTGCTCCAGTGATCATGGCATCTCAATTACTCCTGGGACAGTTAGTGATTTACTCATCCTCCTTTAGGAGAATTTTTAGAGCTTGTCTTTGCTGCAAGTGTTATCTCTTGCAGAGCATGTGAATTACTGCCTACCTCGAGCCTGGGAGGGCTAAGGGAGCCACACAGCAGTGAGCCATGCAGACTAATTGGATTAGCAGCTGATAAGCTGTTGATAAGGTGTTGTAATTGGTAGATAACTCATCTCTACAGTGTTTGTAGCTTTAGTGTCAAACAACTTGTTTTTGCCAGGCAAGACAGCTCAAGCTTGAACTTTAACTTGAAGATTTGTGTGTGGATTGGAGCTGGATAGGGATGAAGTGGCAATTTTTTTATCGGCTGCTGTTACCTAAAAGCCTGAAACCCTCACTTCCAGTCTCTGCAGGAT
Organism: Pachycephala philippinensis; assembly: GCA_013397055.1. NCBI lineage: Eukaryota > Metazoa > Chordata > Aves > Passeriformes > Pachycephala > Pachycephala philippinensis. The sequence continues at coordinate 955,553 of VWZT01016783.1, forward strand.
GAGCATTATGAAGAAGACCCGAGCTATTTTATATGGTGAAGAAAATGCACACTGGTGTAGTGGTAGAAAAGAGGTGTCCAAGCAGGCTGTTTCTTCAGAGAAGTAGGCAAGTTTTTTCCTTGTTTTCTTAACATTACAGCATAAATTGCCTCTCCTTTTCTTACCCCAAAGGAAAGTTCCCAAGGGGAGATTATTCTTCTCCACTCTCATTCATTTGTCCATTACACTGAAAATTTCCTCTGAGTAGAATTTTGTTCAGATTTCATAGAAACTTTCACATATACAATAGCTAAAGTTCAGTCTTTCTGACACTTACCAAGACAATTATTAGGTAATTATTTGGTAAATCAATAGTGCATTATGGGGACGTTGGCTTTTCAGCCAAAATGCTGTTATATTTATCTGCTTACACTGTCTTTAAAAGTACATATTGCCACTAATACAGCAGTAATGTATTTGGACAGAAAAAGGTAAGCCAAATTTAAAAAAAAAAGCAAACATCTCCTTAAAAAGGAGACAAAGACAGAAAACCAATTAAGAGCTTACAGAAGAAGAAGGAATCACATTTTGTTTGAAGCTTCACATTCTCATATCACTACAGAATTGTGAAGACAGCAAGTTCCAAGGCTAAAATACCAACACTAATCCTGGAGCTTTGAAATTTAGAAACCTATAGTGAGTCTGCCAGTAGGTCTTAATAGTTCTGAGGAGATGCAAAATAAGAAGCAGGCTCAGATCAGTGAATGTATTGAAATGTGAAATACACTCATTAAAATGTATATAAAAGACCAGACAAGAAGCCAGAACAAGGAACTCAATGCTGTGGCTCTGCCTGACAGAAACAGGCAGGATAAACCAAAGCATCCATTAACAGATACTGGTTGTTCTTCCACTTTGGACTAGTTCTTCACAAAGCACTTACAATTTCAAGGTCATTAGCAGTGATACAGTAATTGCCCATAAATCATTAAATACGCAGGGTATTCAACGTGCCCAAGCCACGCTTTTAAAAAATGCTGGTGCCAAGGAGGTATTACCATCTTGGAGATGTATAATCCTTGTTTAAAGTCATCTGTCCAGCCACCAACATAAAAGCATGGAAGAGAATATGAGTATTTCTCATATTCTCAAATACTCTGAAAATGCAGGCACTACAAAAGCATTGAGCATTTAAAGAACAAGACTCACACACTCTGTTCACAGGTAAAAGGATGGGGTTTCTGCAGGTGCATAGATCCAGACTGGACTGTCAAGGAGGTGATGTAACCTTTGTTTGGGAGAGGTTGTCAGCTGTTATTTAAACAAAAAATCCCAAGTATTTCAAGAAAATGTGAGTGAAAAATAGCTGGGAGTAGCCAGTGTCATTCTGTGTGAGTAGAGAAAAGCTGCAGAGCCAGGGCCATGGCGATGACAGGGTGATCCAGGCTGGGACCATGCACAGGGACAACTGAGAGCAGAGTCTGCAGGGACACTGAGGGATGAGGCAGTCTGTCCCCAGCCTCAAGACAAGAACAGCTGTACTTAATCTATTCTTGAGAATATTGCCTGAGCTTTCTAAACTCTTCTGAAGACAGAGGCTCCCCAAGCAATCCAGTCCATCGACCACTGACCCTTGAGGTGGACATTTATTCCCAACAGGGAATGTGAGCTGTCACAATACAGCTGTATCGTTTTCCTTTGCCAGGCTAAACAAGGACTTCTCTTTACACCTTCCACCTAACACTGTACACTAGGAATATCCCTGTTGCTCTTCCTGGAACTTGCCTTGCTGAAGTACTAACCCCAATGTAGTGTTCTTGTCATTGTATGTGTAAAACAGGATGTGCCTGTTCATCTAGGGCAGTGAGAACACCAGCTTTTAATCACATGGAAAACAAGAACACCTAAAGAGAGAATACCATCTTACACCAGATTGCTAAATAAGCCTTCCATAAGCACCTTTTACCAGCATTAAAGACAAAATTATACACCTGCCAATTCTGAACTTGAAGGTGAACAGAAGTCATTATATCTGGCTCTTCTTATAGCTGCTTGTAATTGCAGCACACTGACATTTCGATATTCTTCTGTCTCAGCATTTCAGAATCTTCTCAGCTCAGTGGGGTATGTTAGCTGATGTTCCCATCGCCAGTAATTATTAGATTGCAAATGGACAAAATCAAATGCAATAAAACTGGGAAGCAAAACCCAAAACTCTCACTAAAATTGAAGTAATGGCCTAAAGCCAGTTTGCTACAATCCTGCTTTCTAGCTTGGTTAAAATGTTTTATTCATACTTGGTTCTACTGTATTAGTGTGTTTGAAAGCTGTCTTTCCTTCTGCTTCTGCAATCTGATATTCTTTGAGTATCTGACTTCATCTTCTCAGTGGGTAGAAATTCAGCCCAGGACGGCCAATCTCCAAATCCTAGTCACTCTAAAATTCTCAGCTCTCAAGACTAGATGAGTACAAATATATTTAATCCAGCATGAACACGATAATTCTGTTGCATGTTTAAGCACAATGGATAACTGTACCTAATGCTGATAGTAACATTTTACAGAATATTATCCAAATTCTTCTAAATACTGATTTTTCAAATAGAGATTCTTTGGCCCTGAGCATGATTCATTTCATGCTCCCCATGTAGCTGATAGGCAGCTCAGGGTCAGTGGCTTCGCTGGGCAGGAGGATGTTCAGTTCCACTGCCTGGATTTGACTCAGCATTGATGTTACCACCTGCTAAGAAACAACTGAGAAAAGACATGAGCTGCTCCCAGCAGCCCTTACTGCTTTAAGGCACTTTGAGCTCTTGGTTCTGACACCAAACTGAGTCTACGCAACAACATTTTTGGGATAATGAAGAAGACCTAAGTAGATTACACAAAGTGGAGCTCCAGTGACGATGGTCTTGAGGTAATCCAGGTATACTAAAATTCATAATGGCTCTGTAACACAGTATCTCCAGTTTCCCTCCAGAGGTCAGCACATCCAGTTAACCTAGATTGCCTCAGCAAGGTTCACGGGACTTCTTTGCTGTCAGGGTCTTTTTGCCCTTTCCTATGAGTGAAATACTGCTCAGATACAGCTCATCTCCATGAACATGTTGGTAAGTTCTGAGAGAATGAGAAAACCTACTCCTCAACTGTGTTGTATCTTGTGTTTCACTCAGCACTGTGTTTATTGATTGCTATGGATTAATATGCTGTGAGTGCTAATTCTTGGGGGACAGTTAAGTACTTAAGGCTGATGAATGATAGGGCCAAGAGAGGAAAATGGAACCTTCCCTGCTGTCAGGGAATTAAGTTAATGTCTGTAACTACACTGTAGTTTAGACACCAGCTATTCTTACTACAATTGCTTCCATGAAAAATTTTTGAAGCAACCGATTGTTTTCTTTTCCTTAAATGTAAATGTTGTGGTGGCCGCCACAGTTGTGAGGGAACATAGGCCACAGGGTTGTTCAGACCTTCCTGCTAAAACTGTGCATTGCTTTTCACACCTGACCCAGCACGCACCAACACTCCCCAAGTCTGGCAGATACAGGAGGATGGATGGTGGCTTTTGGCATTAATTCAACCCTTGTAAAAGGAAGATGGTGTCAACAGACTGTGGAGGCATCCAGAGGAACCATGACATCCATAATTATTCACTATAATGCTGTTCACTCATTAGTCATTGTCAAAGTAGCATGCATCACATCTTTCCCTGGCTATAATAACAACTCTTTTCTGGACTGATGTTCTTCTGTGCTGGTTCTGATCTCTTTTGCTGCTGGAATTATCTAGATAACTAGAACTATCAGGGTATGCTGAAGGGTAGTGTCCCATGAGATTAGCTGCAGCCTAGAGGCACCTCCTGCACTGGGACCAGGGTGTTCCCCTCCCACAAAACCCTACAAGCTTCTGGCCCCTTGTGAGTGTTAGTTCCCTCCTGTGCCATTCACGGCTGGTGGCTGAGCTCCCAGCCAGGGGAGGACTCACCCAGCAGGACAGGCAGGAGGCTGGACCCACAGACCCCTCAGTGAGGAGCCATCAGGCTGCCAATGAAAGCAACACTTCCCAATAGCAGTGCTTGGCACAGACCTAAATAGTCACAGGCACAGTTAGAGCTGCTGCCTGAAATTTCAAACACAACCAGATCAATGGAGAAGAGCAAGCTACTTAATTTTAGCTGAGTATGTTGCAGATGTCTGTCTGTCTTGGGGGCAGCTCAGTGGGGATGACTCCTTGTACACATGGAGGAAAACAAATGTTTTGTTATGAACAGATGAAGACTGCCAGATGAACAACAATTTATGGGGGTTAAGAACTGTTACCTGGCAATCACCTCTGGTTGCAGACACAAAGAGGTTCTGCTAGATATGACATGTTATATCTGTTAGATATAACATTGGAGAGTCCAGGGGAAACTGCAGAGTCTCAGGGTTTGGACTTCATGGGGTTAAAATGCATTCAGTAAAGAAGCAGAGCCTGTTTCCATGACACTTTTGTTTTGTTTTTCGTTTCGCATTGAGTTGATATAAAGTGTGACAGAATTTGATTAGCATTGAATTTTACAGTTGTTGATTTGACTGCACAGATGTAAAGTGCTATTTGCATTCCTTACCAATCTCCAAAGAACAATCAGCCACGTCAAAACAAGTGACTTTATTGAGCTCACAGATTTTGCAGGCTTTCTGCCCTATCCTAATAATGAGCAAGTAATTATCAAGGCAGTCAAAGCACAATGAGGTTTTCATGGGAAATGGTGAAATCAAGAGAATTTCCAACTGAGATGCGATTCTTTTAAGATATTCTAGACTCTGGTTATACTAAATCAGATAATTAAAGAAAAATTGATTATTCAGGGTCCCAACAGAAAGACTGAATGAATCTGGGAGATTCATTCACAAGACATTCTGGCTCAGAAGCCCTCAGGTCCAAGCCTCCAAATTTATCCCACCTTTTTAATATGGCAGTTTAGGGAGCTGGGCTTAATTCCCTGACAAGTAGATTTGCTGTTGAACAGGATGAAACTTAACACAGATTTCAGGAGCAGCCCCAATTAGTGACTTGACATTTTATACTCCCAGAGCTTCTCAGCATGGAAAAGTTTCAGTGGGGTTTTTTTTATCACTCAGATAAAAATTAATCAGAAATTGGTCATCTAACAGGGCCCATGTTAAGTCTGCCCCAGCTCTGGGCAGATATCGTAACCCAACAACCTCACTCAGCCAGCTTTAGGCTTTAAAGCTTTATCTGAAGTATGACAAGTTCAGAGAACACTAAGGGCTCCCTGGTCTGAAGTGTCCAAATGCCAACAATCTCTGTGCAATACATCCTTAAACCAAAAGTGGGCATAACTGTTAAAATTATTGAAGATAATTTTTCTTAGGATAATAAAAACACTCTACAATTTTTCACAATTAAGCCAATACGTAAATGTTGCTCAAAAAACCTATATCCCTATTGTCCAAAAAATATTTTTGTGCTGGGGCACAGTGCTCCCTGCAGAAATTCAATTAAAAACTGGACATATATCCAGAGTGAATGGGTGACAGATTTGAATGCAAATTCAGCTCCCCAAGAAAGCACCCTCCTAAACTAAACCTTCCACACGTGTTTGTATTTCTACTACAGCTGAAATTCAGCAAAGACCTGTGAAGTGAACCGAAATCTGCCCCATCTTTCTCTTGATGTAGCAAGAGCACTGCTGTACCCATGGAGGCATCAGGACACAGATATTCAGCATCCCATTGTGCTGAAACTGCCCTGGTGCTCTTGCATTAAGGTGTGCTTGTAGCACTCCTCTGAGGTCTCAGGTCTGTGCAAGCTGTGTCAGCCCCCTTGGCATGATCCAGTGGTGCTGGATGCACAGTAGGGGCAATCTTTATCTGTTGGATACCTTAATTTCTGGAGGAAGCCCAAGGCTGAGTGATACAGGCTGCTGCTGCACTGCCCCCACTGTCTCTCCTTTCTCTGACTCCTCTCCAATTTTTAACTCTTAGGGTTCTTCTTGCCTTGAATCATCAGTCAGTTCTCTGACTGCACTGGGTGATTTCTGTGTCAGCAGAGGGCTGGCATGTGAAGGTAATAAGGTTATTCCACAGAAGGACTTTATAGAAAACCTGATCTCTCCAGCATAGGTTAAGGAAAGACGAAAATGACAGGAGAATACAAAAGAAAAATAGAGCAGAAAACAGCAATTCCTTAGAAAACAGGAACTACAATAGCCTGCTGCTGCATCCATGATAATAAAGTTGCTGGTGACAGGCCTCTCCTAAAGACCCTCTCTGTGCAGTGTCCAGCAGAACTGCACTGTGGGGTTGCAGCCCTGCTGAAGGGGTGGCACTGTTAGAAACAGTGACTTACAGCCAGGGTAAGCTACAGCACAACCTTGGGACAAACCATTAACTTGTGTCACTACTTTCCTGACAGAGCTTTAGGAGCGAGACACAAACTCCTTCCCTCCCAAAATGCCTGGTATGAACTCAAGACCTTATCTTTTCAGAGAAACCATGAGGAAGTCTGTCTTCTGCCTCTGGTACAAAATATTATTAGACTACCAAATCACGTAACTTGCTCCCTTCCCCTGTCTGCTTTTGCCTCTGAATGTATAGCAATAAAGGGATCAGAGTGGGAACCTATAAACCTTGGTTTAATGGAAGAAGTTTCTCACTCTGTAAAAGGGTCCATTTGCTATGTCCTCAGATAAACTGAATCAGAAATAATGAACTCAGAGGAGAACTTCCCGGGGTAAGCTCTTGTAAAGTGCGCTCCAGGACGAGCTAACGATTTGTTTGCATTGCTCAGGAGAATGAAACAGGATGGTAAAACCTAAAAGGGAGAATAAGAACATAAGATCATGAAGTCTGATTCTATTCTTGCTGTGATGCAGATTTTTTTAAGTGAGCCGAGGAAAAATTGTCTGCCCTCTGGATACTGCACTTTATCCCCACCAAGTACGGGTGAATCTCCTGCCTTGCTGCACAATTGTGTGACCTCTTTATTATTTGAAAAGATCTCCAGACTCTTAAGGTAAAAGGGCAAATCTAAAAGTATTTTTATGCTAAAGAAGAAAAAGAGTAGTAATGAGGACCAAAGCTGAGCCTTGGGGAGTTCTCTCCTATCCCAATGGACCTTGTCTGCTTTTAACATGCATTCAGGGAAGAAGGGGTTCCGAGACAGGGCCACTTCCCTGCTGTTCTCTTTGGTGTCTCTTTTGTTCCAGGAGGGAGACATGCAAGCAAGTCAATTTTGTCCTTTAGATACCCTGAGAGAGTAATTTTGCCTGAAAATTTCTTTCACCATTAGAGACAGAGCAGCACTTTGGCCTTAAATAACCTGACCTACATCAAAATCACACCCTTGACAATCATCAGTGAGACCAGTGATGTGAACAAAATTTTAAAGATGCTAAGATTAAGTTATATAATTAACCCTATGTACCTGCAGAGAAAGCTGTCAAACTTTTCCAGGGTGCAGAAAGGGCTAATTCCAGGAACAGCTGTGCCAGATGTTTGTTTCTGCCCTCGGTTTGGTCACTCAGAGCCTAGTTTGCTCAGCTCTGTGGTCAGTATTACCTTTTCCCAGGCCTCACATCACTGAAATCACAGCTGGAGTAAGTTGGGATTTGCCATGCAGGAAGGCTGGCACTTTGCTGGGGTTAGGTTCTACCTGTCACTGCTCCTGGGTCACGTGTAACCAAACCAACATCAACAGTTTAGATAATTATTAAACTCCCACCCTCAAATAAACCACCCCCACTCAAGTACAGCAGTACTGGACATCAACTACACAAAAAATAATTCACTCTGGGCTAACCATTGTGAAGGACCCTAAATCAATGAGGTAGTTCTGCTTAGATCTTCCTTTTAATAAGCTCCCTGAAGAAAGAACCCAGGTTTTTATATTAAGAAAGGAAAATGATACCACAATAACATACAGAATACCTAATTTTAAGTAGATAAAGTTCATATTGATTATGCCAGAACAAATCATGCAACCTTCCTCATGCCCATTGTGTCATCAGAACTGGGAACTATTCCCCAGGCTTGGCTTTAAGTAATTGGGCCACTTCTTGGGCTGCAGTAAACTTGACCCAGTGCCTGACAGATCCTGGGAAGGGTCTCTCCTATCACTTTTAAAGGCTGGCTTTCTGCTCTTGGACCCATCTTCACTCCCTGCTTGTGTCCAAGAACCTGCCCTTCAGGAAAAGGCTAATTTTCCCTCCTTTTTGGAGAGTCCAAGCACTCAACTCACATGATTTAAAGGAATTTTGCATGAAATCAGGAACAAACAAATCAGGCAAGATTTTTACACTGGCAGAGAAAGGGTAAAGATGTAGGAGAGATTTGCTTATTCCACAGACAAACCAAGGCACAGTGAGCACATCCTAGGCTAAAGTTTAAATTTGTCACATAAGCCTGAGAAATTGCACATTTGGTTTGTTTTCATGTTACGGTCAGGAGAACAGCACTGATCTTAAACTGCTCTTATATTTCACTTGAGCAGCTGAAGGTAGAAATAAAAACCAACCTAACTTTTCATAATGGATGCTGTAAACAAGGCTATAAAAGTCAGAAAACAGTTACTCAGGCATTGAAATATTATTAATAGGAAATAATAATCTTAAAGAAAAGAATTTTCCGTGTCCAAGATTCCTGCAAGATGAGAAAGACAAGGAGGAGGTGCAGGCATGATGCTTGCTACATAAGCCCAGGATGAGGACCAGTGTGAGTGATGGAAAGATCAGGGCTCAAAGAGTCACTTGCCTGAGGACCCTCAGGCTCCTAAAGAAGCAGCAGAACAATTCCCAGACCAGAACTGAACATTTTCATATATGAAATTTATGAGGGTCAATCCCTCATAGCAGTACCAGATTTTCCTATTAGTGCTAACAGAGCAAATTGCAATTCTTGTTCTTGATTTTTCACTGTCCTCTAAATACACTCTTCCTGCTCCCTGCCAGTTCTTCAGCTGCCCCACAGCCACGATGACTTTTGCCTGTCAGCAAATCAGAGTCAGTGTGGGAAGAAAAAAGGAATGTTATTTCTTCTGATTCATTTACTTGTCTGAGTTGAGACTGTTTTTAAAATAATTTGACTTTGACAAACAGATGCTGTGTACTCAGAGCAGTAAAATGGTTTAGTAAAGACAGAAAAGGTCTTGCCCCTTCTGAAGGAAGAGGTTAGAGCAGTGTTCCTTTCTGCCAGTGCTTTGATGAAAAGGAAGGAAGTAGTTTTAGCAAAGCAGAGCTGGAAACTCCTCGTATCCTCTTAACACGGACACTCCTGAATGGCTTATGACACCAAAATCACTGCATGTTTTACTGAAATAAATCACAGAATGTTGTAAAGCAGCTTTCTAATGCTTTGAAAATGTAGAGGTTTAGACTATTGTTACTGGCCAAAATGTTTTAGTCTAAATAGACTTATTAACAGTTTCAGAGAAAGTATTTATAGTTAAAATATTTATTTGATAGAGCCCTTTTTTCTTGAAATATAAAAACTTTGAAAATTAATGTTTTGGCTAGAATAGATTGGTTTTATATGTTGAATAATTACTATTTCACAGACTGAAATACAGCGCTGAATCTTATTAACGAAGTGACTTTCCACACCATTCATTTAAAATAGTCTGAGGTGATCAAAACAAATGTATCAAATGATAAGCTTTGTCAAAAGCAAAAGCCTGAAATCTTGTTTCATATAACCATTAAAAGTTTATCTTTTTGCCTGGAACATGATAGTTTATCAGAATCTTTAGCACACTGTCTTACTAAATCTTAGCATTTTCATGAGGTGGAAAATTTGTTTCTACTTTTGACGAGCTCCAATTCTCTCACTATTAAAAGAGCAATAACATAATATTGCAGTAAATACTAACGGCAGCTATAGGTACGATTTCAGTAGTTTAAATCAGGTGTTTCAGCAGAGAGGAAGAAGACTCTTATCCTGAATGGTTATTAATTAAGCCATCAAATTATCCCAGGCAAAAATAAAAATGTTTGAAAACAATTGCAACTTTCTATTTGTTTAACAGCTTAAATATGAAATGTAGTCCGTGGTCTGAATGTATTGCCAGTCTGTGTGAGGAGTTAGACCTTAATTCCTTCTCTTCCCAATGTGAGATATGGAGACAGAGTTGCAAAAGGAACAAGATTATTGTTGTTGTTCTCAACCCCACGGATGCAGGGCTGTGGCAAAGCTGGCACAGCTTTTGCTTAGGCAGGGCCTGTTCCACAGGTACCAGAACTGCTCCATGGTCCCCCAAATGTGGCATCTGCAGCATGATTAACATGAGATTCAGGTGGGGCTCAGGGGAGTGGATTCCCACCAACACCAAGACTTTAAGGACAAAAACCCCAAAACACTAAAGACTGCTTTTAGAGAGTAACAAAAACACTAAGTGTGAATGAAAGAAGGGGCAGAAAAAATACAAATAATACCCAAAACCATTTATGTTGACCTATGCAGAAGAACCTCGTATAAATATGAAGTAAGGGATTAAAATAACATTTTTTTTAGCACAGCTACTGAGAAATGGTGATTTTTCAGAAGGCATACTCCATGACTATTCACAGCCTCTATTGCATTTGCTCGTGTCTGGAAAGAACTAAATTTACAAATGACATTTGCATTTGCTAACTCTGGAACTTTGATCTAAAAGTACTGTGCCAACATCACATATCAAAAAAATCAACCCATGCCAACACCAGCTACACCAGAAACAGCCTGTACTTTTCCAAATATATGGGATTAGTGCAATGCTGACCAGCTTGTCATACCTACCTCAGTGATCAATATCGTAAACTTAGCAAACCTTGTTCTGAGGATTAGCGAGGCTTCATTCTGTATGTTACCATGAAAGTAAAGATTGGCTCTTTACCCCACTCATAATCTACCAGCTGGATTTGCTCCCAGTACTATTTACCCTGAACAGCCCTGCCATGCATAAGATGTCCAAATTTTGCAAATAAGCAGAGATCAAACTGGCAAACAAGGTGAAAATGGAGAAAGTGAGACCACATGAGAAGAAGAAAGGGGAAGAAACACAATCTATGTTAAAGCTTTTTTTCCTAATTATAGTTTCCTTCACTTCACACTTTAAGTGGAAACAAGACATAGTGTAAATAGAAAATCAACATGGAGGGATAATGGAGACAACTTTACAAAAACACACAAGCAGAGAAATGGGAGCACTTGAGGTGTAAGGCAGAGAACAGCGAAAGAAAGTGGTGTAAGGACCAGGTAAAAAGAATGAGAAGAATGGGATTATGAAGGGCAGAAAACAGAAAAAGGTAATATTTAAGCAGAGGCCCATACAGGTATGGCTCAGGGGCTTGGACTTTTGGATTTATTTTACTCTCACTTTTACCTTTGGTGCTTAACAGGGTGAATGAAGTAAATTACTGGAACTGCTGGTGAGATACATCCAATGTGAAGAGCACAGGATTGGGCCATGACTTGTAAAAGAAATCTGAGACAGGGACTGAAAAGAGATAGCTGGAGTTCTTTAATATCTAGATAGTTTGCTTAAGGCTGGAGAACAAGGGAAACAATTAAAAGAAATGAAGACAAAAGATAAACAAGACTATCTTTCACACTGAACAGACAGACTGTATCCAATACTTCTTTAGGAGATGAAAATGCAAAGCCTGTTAATGTCCTGTCCATTTTATGCTTGGACTTGATTCATTAACAACTCTGGATTTACATCTGATTTTATACCATCAATCTTTTAGCAGTTTTTTTCCTATGCAATCAGCGAGACAAGTAAGATTCTTTTTTGGCCTGGCCTCCTGACTGTGCTGTGCTGACTGCTGTGGTTTTACCTTGCCAGCAGGCGCCCACGGTGAGCTGCATGGCGATGTGGGAGGGGTGGATGGGCCAGTCGTTGGTCACCAGGTAGGGCTCGTACGTGGCGCCGTCCATGTACAGCGTCACCACGGGGAACTCCACATTGACCACGTAGTAGTGCCACTCCTTGTCACAGATCTGGGAGACACAGCAAAACCATAGTTAGCTCCTGTGGTGACTGATTTTTATACCCCACATGGTTTTTTTAAATTGTGTTGTTTCCAAATTTCACTTATAGGAAATAACGTTGTTGCAATTTATACATCTCTAACATTAACAAAAGCTAAAACAATGTTGATAAATACTCTTGGCGTATTTACAAAATATATGTGATAAATAGAGGCTTAAAACAAGACACGGATAGAAAATAGAAAAATCAGACAATTTGGTATTTGGTCTGTATTTTCACATTTGCTAATACATAATATTAGTTTCTTAATCTTTGTCTCTGCTGTTGAAAACACAACATTTCATGTACGATACACACAGGATGTACTGATGTAGTTACTGGGGATCCCTATGAGGTTCAGATCAAGAAAATAATACAGCCCTTAGTCACTAGATTGATGAGTTATTACCAATGATTACCATTATTAACTTACCACGTCAGTACTTAGAGACTCCTGTGTGTCCTGCCAGGACCTCGACAGTCCTGAAAGGACCTGGGCCATGCTCTGTGTAACACAGAGGCACCAGCAGTCTGTGTCCCACTGATTTGGGAGGGAACTCACATCTTCTCCACCCTTCATCTTTTGGCCTTGAGCTTTCTCCCAGATGGTGGGAAAAATGAGGATCTTTATGGTTTCCCTGATACCCGCCAGCTTTGAAAAGCAACGGCCACAGTTACACCATGCTTTCAGGATGACAACATTAGTGTCAAATCCCACATGAATTACTGAGCTGGACAACCAGGGATTGCTGCAGGACGGCCAAATTCAGCTTTAGTTCAGAAATGTACAGCTGGATGAACCCGTGCCTCTAGAGACAGAAGTCTGGTGTGCAAATATCAATGTCTGCCCAATTATTTTTTTCTGTTGTATCTTTCAGATTTAAAAGTTCAAAGGAATAAATCACAGCAAACTGGTAGGATGGGTGGGCTCTTTTAAAAACAAAGCAATAGTTAACAACAATGGTACTTTCAGTTCTGGAGAGATCCTTGTTTTGATGTATTAAGAAATGGAAGTGCTTGAATGCAGATATCCTTGCTGTTTCACAGAAGCAAGCAGCAAGTGATGTTTAAACATAACACTTTGTCCTTGGCCAGGTTAGGTGTTATCTGGTGCAATATCTGCCCTTTGAAAGCAAAAGCTAATGTTTTGTTCCAGCAGACATTTCAACAAGCATTTAATCACTTCTATTTCAAATGGATACATTTATTACTGCAGACATCATAGCTCCACAGCAAGAGATAAATGCAGAACGGGGCTGCTGGAGGGAGCCTTCCTTTTGTTAGCAGCAGACAGCACAAATGTTTCTGAAGGTTAAATGAACTGAAACAAAAATTGAAAGTAAATAAATTGGAAGACTGAAAACTTTATTGAACAAACAGCAACCACCAGCAGTATTATGCAGCCCTGCCTTCCAAGGAAAAGCAGCTTGCCAAGCCCCTGACTGGCTCATTAGCACGTGATGCATCACAGCCACATGCAGCTGACAGTTTATAGAAAACAAAACCTGCTTTTGAGAGACCTTGCAGGGCCCAACCTACAGGATTAATATGTGGCACTTTGTGAAGAACTGTTCCACACTATTTCTGTTTTGCCCTAAGCTGCATCACTCGGGATGCCCCAGGTGCACCCCAATGAGTGAGCAACCCTCATGTAAGCAAGAGCACTTTGATATAGCAAACCCCAACATTTTGGGGCATTTCATGCACAAAGAGCACAATAGTGCGTAGCCAGTGTAATTACTCCATTAGGCAGTTACATTTTTCAAAGAAAATGCTTCTTGGAAACACAGCATTTCCTAAATTCCACAATTCAAGTCTCCTGCAACTGGGCTCAAGTGCTTCCAAGAAAAATGCAGATGTCCAACTGTGGATGTCCACACCAAGTACTCAGTAGCTTTCATTTCTTCTTATACATTCTGGAACATAAGATAATGCAAGTGCAGACAGCTTGGTGAAGTCCTCAAATCATCACTTACATGCGTTTCCTTAAATTTCAACACATAAACACAAAAAACATTGTTTTGAAGGGAATTTCCACACTTAAAGTCTCAGCTCAGTTGTTCCTGAGATTTCAACAGCACTTGGTCATCTTAATTGTCACACAATTCCAGTTCAGCTTAGGGACACAGACACGTGTCTATTCCTCCAAATGATCTTTCAGTATCTGTACCGGGCCCCAGTGTAAAAACAAATATTCTACAGGGAAGCAAAAATTACTTCCAAACTCTGGAATACATCCCAGGCATTCAGCAGCAGGTAGCACTTCATGGCTGGCCATTTCACAAGCAACAAAAGAATGAAATAAATAATTGTGGTGTGTAATTTGTTACGCTGTCATTTCACACACCTTCTTCGCCTTCTTAACACAGGAAGCCAATTTTTTCCCTGCATGTATCCCAGAGTGGCACTGGAATGCAATATGAAGCAGTGAAGCCAGGAAAAGAAAATTATAAAATATACTACACTGGCAAATAAAGAAATTTTAATACTCTCAAGTCAGAAATTTATTTAAAAAATCTAATTTATAAAGCTATTCTAATGAGATAAAATTACAGATGAGTAAGCTGGGCTTTCCAAAACTGCTGGACGGCTTGGTCTAATCACTCTATCACGTCAGTCTGCCTCTAAAAAGTATTAATCAAATCACAGTGAATTAAACAGCCTGAAGTTCTAGTGCTGATTACAAGCCATTGCATTGGAATATGCTTTTATGAAACAGCTGAAAACAGCCTCCATATAAATCTTACAGAGTACGTATCCTAAGCTCTTCTAATTAAAAACGTCAGATTTTTATGCTTTGTGCTGGAATGCTCAGGAAAAGACTGAAACCAAAGTTCTTGGTCTGAGAAGCACGTGTTTAGAACCAGACTCTGGTGGTCTGCAAATGCCCCATTTTCAGCTTTGTCCACCCAGGCCTGGCACACACCTGTGAGAATCTGCAATTCCCAGCTCTTTGAGCCTCCCCCGGGTCCCCTGGGGGCACTCCTGGAATGGGGCTCATGCACCTGCCTGGCTGCACACACAGAGGCAGCCTGTGCTTCCCAAGTGTCCCGTTGGACACTCTTCCCATGGAAAAGCCATCCGTGCCCAGCCACGAGCCTCTGCTGAGCTCCCTGCACGTCCCTTCAGTGATGCCCAGCAGCCCAGGGAGCCCGAGCAGCCCAACACATCCCCTCTGCACAGCCCCTCTGCTGCTCAGGGCACACCCTTAGGGCTGAGAAAGGCACGTGCTGCCTCCATCTCCTGCTCTGAGTGACTCTGCTGAGGAAGTGCTCTCAGAACACACTCAAACATCCTCAACAAAAGCGGGAAGAAGAAAAGGAAAGCAAAGCAAGCTCTCTGCTCACTGCAAATAGCACCACTTACTGCAGCTATGAGATAAAAATCCTTCTGCCTGAGTGGTCTCAACCACTCGTTCAGTTGACAGAAGTGGTCTGACTGAGCCACTTGTTTGAAGAAAGCATCTTAATCCAAATTTAAAACACAGAGCAAGTCACTGTATTCACTTCTCGATGCCTTTTGTAGCATCTTAACATGCTCTGAATCCATCACCCCCATCCTTAGTCATCATTTATTAGAGCACATCTAAAACACTGTGCCTGCTTTGGGCCCCTAAATACAAGGAACATTTAGAGAAACTGGAGTGAATTCAGTGGAGAACCAGCGGCAGGGCCAGCTCTGGGCTCGTGAGGAGAGGCTGAGGGAACCAGGCTTGTTCAGCGTTAGGGAAGAGCAGCAGCCCTGCAGTGCCAAGGGAGAGGTGACCACAGACAGCCTTTCCCAAGTGGAAAACTCTGCATTTCTGTATCACCTCATTAAAGAAGGCAAAAAATGCAGGGAATCTTATACTTAATGGCATTAGCATTGTTCACTCAGCCACAATCCATCCCCAGGTCAACCCTCCTGCCCTGTTCTGAAAGCAGCCAAATGCTTCGTGGCTCTGCTTCAAAGCTTGGCCCCTGGTGCCCTGGTTCAGAGGACTGAAAATAGATGAAAACTGGATGGGGAGAGGGGTATTGCTTTGAGTTTGAAAAAATACCATGTTTTTCTCTCCGTCTCTAAAAAAATCCTCCTGAAAGAGCTTTTTAAAAGTCTACAAAGTTTGGCATTGTTCTTTTTCTGTTGATTCCAATTATTTTGATAGGTTTTTATATATTTTGAGACAACAAAATAGTGTTACTATGCATTTTGGACGTATTTTTATAGCATTGAGAGAAAACACTGCACTGCTTATAAACAGGGAGCTAAAAGGAAGGTTCTGAAAGACTGTTTCATTAGGCTTTGAATCAGGACTGAAGGAATAGTGCCACTGCAACAAGGAAGCCTAAGAAAGCTATTAATTTGGAATTGGTTGGCAGTGGATTTGATATAAAACTGAAAAAATTACATATATTTGCAATTTTTCAAAGAAAAATGTGCTATATTTACATATGTAAATTTAAAAAAATTAAGCATTTTAGGCAGTTGAGTCATTCTGCCCGAGATTGGTGAGTTTTGCACGAAGGCAATTCACAGGTGAGCACAGAGAGAGATCCCCTCTCCCACTCTGGGGTTTAACAGGGTTGTCTCTGAAACAGGATATTTAAAGACATTGAATGAGCTTTTATCTGTTACTTTAGAAACTCATTTATTATCTTAATCGTTTTCCTAATGTCAGGTCTCATCCACAGAGGTCTGCAATTAAAGCATGTTAGTTTAAAAGAAGAAAAGGAGATACCTCAGAGCATTACTGTTGCTATAACTGCTGCTTCCTTTTGATTTCTTCTAATAAATCTTTGCCTCAAATTTCAGTAGCTGAGCTACCTGCAAAAGCTGATTAAGTGGTATAGGAGAATAAGTTACACAGTTGACTTTTTGAGCTCTTTTTCTCATTGTCTATAAATGCTTTTTTTTTTTTAATTACCCCTACACCACCAGGAACAGAAGATACCACTGCTAAAAATGTCCTGGTGTAGATCTCAAGTGTGTGATTCAGTATGCAGATATTCAGTGTGAGGGATGGCATTGCTTCACGGGGTACCTGGGTTACCTGCTGCCTTTCTGTTTTCTAATACAATGAACAAAAATCTGTTTCTGCTGTGAATAGGTGGTTTTACGGTAAAAGGCTGTTTTTGTGGGAATCAACAGATATGAACTTGAAATTGGCTCTGTGCTACAGTACAGTCTGTCAGCATATTCATTTTGGGGAAGAGCTTTGGAAATAAAAGCAAAGTGCAAACACTGACTATTCAAATCCATTCAGCCACATTATTTGCTGTATCTTGTAGCATTTTTTATTCTACCTCAGTTACTGGCTCTGCATGAGGACGTATTTGCCACATGTGTTGGCTTTACTCAACCTATTGCTTCACTGGAAATGATTAAAACATCTCTGGGAAAGGGTTTGATATTCTTGACCACTAAGTGAAGGTGTGCAGATTGCAAATAGGTCTCCAATATCTCCACAACCTCTTCAGAAAACTTTAACTAAAGCTCTAAAATATTCATATTATGTACCAGGGCTTTTTTTTCTAAATACTCTCTTTGTGTTTTGTGTTCTGCATTTATCCTTCAGCAACTCCTTCACACGACACTTTTCCCCCCGTCTGTAAAATCAATATACCCTGTCTCTGCAGTGCCAATAGATACAGTATGGAAGTAGTAATTAAGGCAGGATGGAAGGAAAATATACTGCATGTGGGAAAAGGAGGCATTGATACACACTGCCACAGTTAAATTTACAAGTGATACACTGAAAAACGCCATCACAATCTACCAAAGCAGGGTTCTGTCCATAAGAATACTGCTGCACAAAGTTCCATCTTGTAACCATTTTTTCTCTTGAGAAATACCCCAACAATACCAATTCATCCAAACTAATTCCTGAAATATTTAGCATGTTTGCCATGTATTTTTCTTTATAGCTACCAATGTTCCCATAGGAAATGCCTTGTCATATTTTATCAGAAATTCTTCTTTACTTTGTAGTGACAAATAAAAGTAATTATTTTTTCCCCTCCTCAGCCATTTCCCCTCCATTTCCATTCAAATGAATGCAGAAGGAAGAGGAAGCACCTGAAACAGGTGAGTCTGTGTTTAGCACCAGACTTCCAGACTAAGACATGTTTTGATCTTTGATTTTCCTGAGATTAAAAACCCAAATCTTGCAGAACTCTGCAGTGTGTTTTATTTGGAGGTTGACTGACACAGCCAACGTCTTTCACCTCAAAAAAGGTGAACACAGACACTGCAAGTCACCCTGTGGCAAATTTCTCATTACTGTGAGTTAGTTTTATTCTGGTTTGTGTATCAACCTCAGTTTAAAAGAGCTAAGTACACAAATCTGACTGTGAGATTTCCAAGATTTATTATCTGGTTTTTATCCCTGCCCCATATGCTGGAGAGAGGATGTTAATTGTGGCATTGACCTCCCTGTTAGCCAGTGTCCCCCCTCCTTGTGCTGCTGGCGTTCTGCCAGGCAGAGCAGATCACTGCCTTGCATCTCAGCATCCCCTGCCCCTTCTGGAATCATAATATCCACTCTATTCTTCCAGCACTTAATGAAGCCAACTTCATTCCAACCACATATGACATTTGAGTCATCTGCAAATGAACCTTCAGTGTGTAAAAACAGAAAGGATTTAAGAAATCTCAGGGTAAACCTCTGTTCATTAACTGTAGAAAAAGAAAGGACAGGGAACGAAATAATAATCAAAGACATCTCTCAGCTTCTTATTCTGCAGCCCCCTGATGAGATCTTGCATGACCACAGTGCTGGCCCTTTTCCATCAGAAACCACTTTCATTTGAATTTTATCTGGCTGTTCACCTGCACAGATTCTTCTCCTGTCTTACTCTTAGAAGAGACTTGACAACTTTGTCCCATACCTGAAGACTTTTACATTACTGTAAGATGGAGAGATGGTAAAAACAATTCCCTGGTGCAGTCCTTTACAGCTTTTAGTGGTACCTACGTACATATGATTGTGTGATATATAGAAATATGCATATGCATACATACACACAAACTTTGGGGTTTTTTAAGTACAGCCTAGAGTGAAACATTTGAAAACAGGGCTGTAGAATAGTTACATATTTCTAAAGCTTGAAAGTAAAAAAGGAACACTGTTTTTAGAAAATCGACATGGTATAATCACTGAAATGAACAAACTCCAAACAGCTCATATCGATGTGAATATTTTCTTAGACCAATTTGTACTATTCTACCAGTTGTAAATGTTTAGTTGTAAAGACTTCAGGGTACTTTCAACAGCTCCTATCGGAATAAATTGATTTAAAAACTGTTAAAGAGAAATTATCAGAGCACACAAGGATAAAAAACATTTTCAGAAATTAAGTATTTAATAACTGAGTTGGACTGAAACTGAAACTAAACTATTGAAGTGATACACAGTTAATGAAAACTGACACCTGTTAACTAGTAAAGTTATTATTGATATTCCTTCAGCTACTGAATAACAACAAAGTCTTGGTAGGTAAGAGAAGAGAAAATAATTTAGATAAACTATTATAATGGTCCCATAAAGAAATTTTCATGGGATTAAGATGGATGTTGGTTATTCTTCACCAGTAAGGAAAGTTTTCCTGGCCATTAATCTCTCTTTTCCTCATGTAAATAAGCCCAGTTAACATTATTTGAATGTGGTGCTCTGGATTGGGCCATGCCTCTTTCCAGGCTTTCCAGGCTGAGGGCTGGTCTCCAATGAGAGTTATAATGGGAGCGGGGCAGTGGCCTCCTGTTTCAGATGCAATATTCCCTTCTGAAGCTGTCAGGAACTGATACCCAGTGAAGGGAACAGCACTGCTGCCAGCAGAAGTGAGACAGCCAGGAAGAGAGCACACCACTTAAAATGTTTTTCAGGTTTCTCTACTGTTGTTTAAAAAAATAAGTAACGAACCAAGTAATTTCTATTTTATCTGCTCTTTGTTCTTATAATATTTCACTACCTGTAACAGGAAGCTTTACTGAACAGTAACTCATCCTGGTAATATTATTTCCCTTTTTCCTTTTTTTAAAAATTCCCTTTATTTTTCAATTAATTAACACCAATTGCTCACAAACTAACAAAAGGCAGAAAAGCCCCCTGACATCAGGGTATAAAAATAAAACCATTAAGGATAATGCAAAAAACTTTGTATCAGAGATGCAGCACGGCCACTGCCAGCTTGGATTTGCCCTTGGAATTCTAAGGCTGAGGAGAGCAGGAAAAGCAAGGGAAGAGAGAGGCACTGTACCTCCCACCTCGGGTGCTGCGGCTTGTCAGGCTCAATAAAATATTGCCTTGCTCCTATCAGGGTGGAAAACTGCTCCTATCTAAATGGAAAGAATGATCAATACTCCGAGATGAATGCGCTTTCTCCCCAGTAACCAAACAAGGGGACATTTTTTTAGATCAACTTGAATCAACTGAATCTGAGGAATAAAAAGACCAACCAAAAACAAACACTACAAGTTTAATTTCCTGCCTCCCAATTCAAAGGGCTTCTATGATTATTTTATTTATATGCCAGATATTGATCTACTCTGTGATTTTCAGTATAAATTTTCCAGTAAAGATCTCTTCAANTATATGTAAATATTATATACCCAAATGTATATGTATATGATAAAATGCAAAGACTTGGGGAGATCATGTCTTTGGGAATTATTCACAAACAGAACACCTTTACCACTTAGCAAATAAGAATAATATTAAGGAGAACTATGAAACCAGATCCTTTGAGCTCCCACCTAACTGAAACAGCCCAAATACCTCCTTTGTTTCCTAATCTGAGACCTGATACCTGATTGACATTATTTATTGAAGTGTTCAGTTAATTTTTTGGATTTCGACTATCAGTGCATTTATAAAGCATGAAACTCTTTTATTTCCAAATGGTACCCATTATGTTCCTGAGTGCATCACTGGGAAGAGAGCACAGAGATTAGGGATGTTTTCATGTACTCTGAGGCCCAAATTGTGCTAGTCTTATTTTCTTGCATTATTAATGTCCTTTCCAAACCTGAAAAGGTGTGGGCTTTTGAACAACCTGACTTCAAAGAGAGCTGAAATGAGCTTTTGGTCTGTGAGTTTGTTCCCTCCTCAAGACAGCACACATAGAATTCTACCTCATTTCACTCATGAGGCCTCATCATTCATCTCTGAATTTTATCTGGAATTTAAATCACTTTCTCTCATCTCCAGGATGTGCCTTCTTCTTAGGTGACACATGCAGGGATTCTGCCTGTTAGATATTTCTATTAAGAGATTTGCAACGAACTTATTTTTCACTCTTTGGAGGTCTCTGTCTGCAAATGGAATTGTGGTTATAAACTAAATTAAATGCCCATTTAACATGCCTCCTGAAACACATTATTTGCTAGAAAACCAAGCAAATATTTTTCAGTTTATTAATAAGACTTAATCAAAACATAGACTTAATTAAAAAAAAAAAAATACTATGAGTGTTAATACAAAACAAGCCCTGCTATCCTTTGCCATTACCTCTCAAATATTAATATACAGGGGTTCTATTCAGTTTGCTTTCCAGAAACCTGGCTGAAATGCTAATACTCAAAAGTTAAAGTTTACATTTGAGTCAGGCATCTTGATTGCCTGCTGCAGCAAGGACTGGGACAACTGAGAGCTCTGGCCACGCTCCTGAAGGGTACTCAGTAACTGAGGATTTTTTTCTCTCTGAGCATAAGGAGGTTGCATGAAGAAAAAGGAGGCTGTCACTGTTCAAAGCAGGATGATACATCCTTCCCTTGCTGCTGGTGTCTGAACAAACAACACTTGGTTCAGGCAGCTTTTAGGATGTTGTAAAGGTACAAAGAGTGTGATTAATGCAAACTAGACCCCAGAGACAAAGAAAACAGGGTAGCTGGGGCTTGTTTGCTTTGGAAGGCAAACACTTGTGCTCAGCTCTGAAAACACCTCCTGAAGAGAGCTCCTGTCTCCTCCCTCTCACGCAGTCCCACCTACACACATCGCTGCTTTGTCAGACCAAAGGACTGCACTCCCTGATCCATTCACATCCCACAGGAAGTGTTATGTGCTGGCATTAATTCATTAAATAAACAGCCAGACTTGATGCCTCAGCTCTCAGCCGCCATCTGGGAAACACTGGGATTCTCAATCTGCACACAGAAGAAAGCCCACCTGGATACTGCCTGGGGCTGCAGCCCTGTCCTTTGCTGGCTCTTTGAAGGCTTCCCATCAGCTGGCAAATCCCTCTTCAAAGGCTCTGGTCTCTGAAGGAAGTGCTGAGACTGCTTGCAAGGGTTGCTTTAAACGAGCTCAGCAAAGGCAGATAGAGCTGACACGGGTGTTAAACACCCTTCACAATTTCCACGTTTTGGGAGAGCAGATTTACTTGAAAGATGATTTGCTCTGCTGAAAGTGCACAGTGCAAATCGGGGATGAAAGAATCCCTGCTCTTACACAACTCTCACCCTGAATGGAGAGGATCTCTCCAGGGAACCACGGGGTGAACCAGCCCAGAGCCCACTACTCTGGCAGGTCTGGATACTGCAGCAGTCTGAGCTGGAGGCAGCTACAGCAGCACAAAGGCACAGGAGAAATTAGTGCTCCTTCCGCATACGGATTAGTCTTGGATTTACCTCAGTGCCAGCAGGCAGTTAGGACATAATGCAGGGAAAAGCAAATGCTATTTTGTTTTCAATGCAGCTAAAAGGTGGCAGTGAGTCATAATTGGCTACCTTAATAATTTCTGTAAAGTGAAGAACGGCTGTGTGTCCGTGCTTCTGTATTGATACATAGAGATAAGTCAGGAAAATAAACAACCCAAATATTATGCATAGTCTCTTTAGTGAAGTGGGGACTGCTGGGACTTTAATTACTGAGCTGGCATTTTGCAGACAGGCTGATTATATGTTATATACCATAGTAAGGTAATTAGTTATCAGCTGTGTTTGTGACTTTGCCAGAGAATGCTGTTATTTAGTCAATATGCAGCTTGCTTTTAGTACTAATCATGATCACGTTCTTAGTGCTTTTATGGGAGGAAACAAATCAGCATTGAGGGTCTTCATCCCAGAATAGTTCTGGGCTGATGTTAGGGACGTGAAACAAACAGACTGTGGCAAGACATTTTCAATATCAGTGTTGCACAAGCCTTTAAAGTTTTATGGATCTCATTAAAGTAATTGCTTAAAGGTTCAAACATTTATTCACAACTGAGCTGTCTGGAATTTTCCCAGTGAAACACTATTTTGCTGATTGGTAAATGGGTGCTGAAATTACAAGTGTTAGAAATGGGACAACAGGTTCTTCAGGTAAAAAAAAGCCACTGAAAAATATGCCCTTTTAGTTTTGCCAAACAGGTCAGGTCTTTGCTTTCAAAATTGTAAATAACTTAAAGGAAAAAAAAAAAAAGTGAATATTAAGGAAAAAAATCCCAACATGCTCCCCTAAAGTATGTAATAACAGACCCAGACCAAGTTATATGGAAGTCTTACACGACATGAAACAACTGTAACTGCAGAAATAAAGACAATAGGTGAATTGTCTGTCAGATGAGAGCTGTGTATTTCTGAAATCCAAACACAATTAGTCCATTTGGGCTAGAAAGTGGTGGTCAAGGAAAGCAAAAGCAGTTCTGCAAGGATTCCAAGTATGACATTCAGCAATCTCTCTTACTGCCCGAAGGAAACTGGACATTTCCTGTCACCTGTGCACACACAGGACTGTGGTCTCCTATTGCACACTCTAGACTCAGATTAATAACATCATTTATGTTTGAATTGTAATACGCTTAACTGTGATCCCAGTTCTCCTTCTATTTACTTTAGCTGAGCACTGGGTGATAAGTTACTGCAAGAATTTTCATTAAATCAGCCACATCTGGTTAAATACTCATCACAGGGAAAATGAAGGCTGAATTTGAAATCGGGGTCTCTGCTGGCCATGGAATTACAGCAAACCCTCACTCGGGAGCGCATCCAAATCCAGGGATGTTGGCAGAGGTACCTCAGGGAGAGAGGGCAGGAGGCCACTTAGGAAAGAATAAGAAATGCCATGCAGGCCATGCATGCAATTACAGCAACAGTAAATTACTCTGAACAGGTTTGAGTCCCCAGGTTAATTGGAGTAAACAAACTGGAAGGGAAAAGACTGAATCAGGAAGAGAAGAATCACTGCAAGATTGGAAAATAACTTAGTGAGGCCTTGGACTCTGAGTAACTGCTTCAAAAAATGCAGTAAAATTCTGGAGTGTCCGTAATACCATTAATTATCCATTTGGAAGAACACTAGAGCAGGGGTAGAAGATCTGTGCAATATCAGTCTGCAGCTTTTTGTCTGTTTTCAAGCAGTTGTGAGGAAATTAGAAATAGGAACTTACCTGGCTGCTGTGAGGATATTTTAAAATTGGAAGGTTTGTTGTAATACACTACTAGAACTTTGTGCAACTTCTATGCCATAGTGATGCTTCTTTTGGGAAATTTGCTTGCTGATGGAGGCTTGTTATGACTTTAATATGCAATTACTTAAAAAACCCCTAATACTAAAAAGCATCACAGCTATCAATAATACCAAAGAATACCAGGAACTTTCCTGAAATTATGATTCAATAAACTTGCAATTTCTAACATTAAAGTTGCACTTAGAATTTCATTTGAAAACAACTTCTGCTAATGGAAAATTTAAGTGAGGATCCTGCTTTTGCCCGCCTAGGAAATTTCTGTAGGGTTCATTGCCTGCTTATAAAGAATATGCAACTCTGAAGTAAAAAAAGCTTTCAAGACATGAAATTATTCATAAGGAGTTCCATTTTCTAGCCAGCACTAGTACTGCTACAAAACTATAAATGGATTCACAATTATTTGTAATAATCAGGTCCTAATTGCTAATGAGAGAATGGTTAATGTTAAATTTTGAAGTTATCCTGGCTCTGCCATGCTCTGGCAAAGCTCACAGATCCAAGCACAGCTTGAAGACTACACTTTTAATTGGTGGCATTGAACTGAAAACCTGCACAGTTACCCTGATCTTATTTAACAGCTGCTGATTCTCCTTTATTCCTACACTGTGAATATCCATTTGGTACGGAAGCAAAGGTCTGGAATCTCGGCCAGTGCAGATTCACACCAGTGGAAGCACTGGCTCATCAGCTCTGCAGATGCCTAATGCAGCCCTCAGGAATTTTCTACTTTCTGCAGCACACAAACACACTAATAACATAAAAGTTCAATATGGCCAATAGATATCAATTCTTCTGCAAGCCTGGTGAATGCAAAAATTGTTTTTTAAATCTATGTCTTAAGACAGTCAATATCTTTAAAAACATAGAGCTCTTTATGAAAAGTGAAATTGATCTGCCTTCAAATTCATGTAAATCACACATTTGGTTTACCCACCACAGTAATTCCTAATACATCCCAGGAGCTCTGTAAATAAGAATATTGATTTTGATGACCTAGGGAGGTGGTGCAGTGAGAACTGACAAACCCACAGCACAGCTAAATGACTCCTGCAGTCTTAGGTGGGGAGTTGTTTATACGGCTACTTTCACATGACAAATGACTGATATAAGTTTGATTAAATTGCTAGCAACCATAATAATATATTTTTAGAATATTAGGCATTACTTAGAGAATAATAGGTAAAGCTGGAAGGAAATTCAAGGGGATATATATATATATATCTAAGGTCCATCTCTCTCTGTACCAAAGTTGCACCATGTACACCCACTACAACTTCAATAATAAATACAAGAAAATAAAATGTAGTGGGTAAAGTATAGAAAGGGAAGATTAGGAGACCAAGTTCTTATTTGGTGCAAGTAAATAACTGCATTAAAAAATGCAGCTTTCAAATAAGAATCGTTCTATTTAAGGTACATTCACTTGTGGCAGTGACACAGGACACTTCACTGCAGCGACAGGAAGAGTTTGCAAACTCATTTTCATGCAAGCTCTGAGCTGCTTTTGTAGCCTTGAAACTCGTAATGTGCAATACTGATTTTCACAATGGGTTTCAAAAATATGGATGGCTTAATTACAACTTTAAATAATGAAATTGCTTAATCATGCTGACAGATAGAGCACCTGAAAAGCCTGATTATGTAGTGTAGCTGCAGCATGTCTTTGTGCTGTCATGCTGTAACTTCCAGGTGTCTTAGTAAATTAGATCAGTAGTTCATTCATGATGAAATAATTCTATTATAATCCACCTTTCTTGTTGCTAAATTGCATCAAGCAAATATGTCAGTTCAGTAACACTTGATGACTGCAGTTAGGCAGCACCCTGTGTTTAGCTGGTTTTGCATTTTTATATAATTTTTCATCATGTGCTTGAACATATGCCTTTGTAGGCTTTGACATTGTCAAGAGACTACCCAGATGTTAAAGGAAATCAGTGGAAAAACACCACCATACTTTCTTCCTGAACTGCAGACGTCCAGAAACCCGTGGCTCCAAGGGTGGAATAAACAGTTCATGCACACAGGTAAATTATATTTATTAAAATATCTGACAAACAAAGCAAATGTGACTGTTCACCTTCAAATCATAGTTTGATTGGGAATTTCCATTCTAGGCTTTAAATTTCTCATGTTCCCAGAGTACTGTAGAACCAGGGCATTAACAGACACTTTAATCCAGCTTGTTTAGGTGTATTAAGAACTCCCTATCAAGATATTACCTAAGAAATTAAATTATTTTGAGGGCTTTCCCACAGTATGATTTGAGAATGTTATAGTTTATATTATTTCAGGGTGCTATAGACAGTTTTAAATTCCTTTTATTCTATGCAGAATTTCCTTCCTTTTCTTTTCCTGCTTTGATCAAAAAATGGGTGTCAGGGTCTAAAGGGCTTGGTGTTTGCAACAGTTCTAACTTCCCTTGAGAATGATCACAACTACATATGGGAAAAACAGTTGCCCATACAAGACCCAAAGGGCAACACGTAATAGGGATCATTTTCAGAAGGGTCGACTTCAGCTCATTTAAAGTCCTTGGGAACAGTAGCTGAACATGAACAGGTGTGAAAATCCCATACCAGTGTAATAAAGCCGTAATAAAACAGGTCAGAAAATTGCCAAATGCAGAACAGAAATATGCAGAAAAATGTCCAAATACTTTCAAGCAAAAGCAAATAGAGAAATTATAAAATATTGAGCTTGGTTGCTCCTTAAGGTCATGGCAGTTTTACAGGAGCAGAGAGCAGGCACTGCACTTCACAGCGAGCTGTACTGCAGAAATCAGAAACGCACAAACCCACAGCAGTTTGTAGGGAATACTTCAGAGGTGGCCCAAGGGAACTTCTGCATGTCATAAAGCAAGTTCTGGACAGCCACTGTGATTGGTTTGTCAAGATTTTGTTGTTATCAGTGATAGAGCAGTTGCATTAAAAACTTATATTAAACAAGCTGCTTTCAGTTGGGATCTCAAAGAATATTTTTGGCATTTATCATCACTAGTGACTCATCCTTGTGCTACCAAAAACTGTTTTGAAGCAAGACACTGAAAAAATATTTGTCAAAATAGCATTTAAAGATGGAAAGTGGCAATAAAGTGTGTCAGAATAGACAGGGCTGTAATGGAAGGCACCTGAGGTGCTGGGATGCTGCAAAGACTTTTTAAGTCCTGGAATTATTTCATCTCTGTTGCAGAATTAGTGAGATTCATTTATCTCTTACGGGCTCTGTAGGAAAACACCCCACTGATTTCTTTCTGCAAGTTTATTAAAGGTGTATGCACAAAGCAGTGCAGGTCTGCATACCAATTTCTAAAGTAAGTGTTTAAGAGCATAAACTCTTTTGAGCTTCAAGTAATAAACAACTAAACTCCATCATTAAAAAAAAAGTTAACTTCAAATAGAGCATCATGTTGGAAAGGATGGGACTGGCAAGCCTGAGGGCTTTTACCTAGAGGAGAAATTTCATGCACAGAGATGATGGCAACTTGCAGCATCCTGTCTCTCTGTGCACCCTTAACCCTCCAGGACTGAGATTATTGTGTACTTTCTGTAAGTATTCACTAGTTTTCTCTCTCTCTGCATCTCTCCAGAGGGAGGCCACTCACAGTTTTCATTATATGAAGGGTGCTCTTCTCAAAACTGAATGCACACAAATAACAATTCTAAACAAGGTCTAACAATCCAGCATAAAAGAACAACTTCCAAGCATAAATCCTGTTATCTAATGGAAATATCTAATTTAACTATTAAAAAAAAAGAGTCCAGATACCAAATCAATTTCATTTTACCCTCTTATCATGTAACCTAAATTCCTTCAAAAGTCAGTTCCTGCTCTACCATGTCCTTGCGCAGTTGATGCCTAAAGAGGCCAACCTGGAAACAGAGACCAGACAGGAGTAAGGGAATAAAGGTGGATATTTATTTGAAAGCCCTTCAGAGGCACACCCTGGGCAGGCCAAAGGCTACACCCAAGATGGACCCCGAGTCACGAGTTCTTCACACTTTTATAGCTTTGGTCCATTTGCATATCAACCCAATTTCACCAATTAAACTTTAGCTAATGATGGAATTTCCCCTCAGCTTGCCCCCCTTCTCAAGATGCTGGGTTACACATTTTGGGCCTAGGCCGGGCTGGGTGTCCTTGGAGAGCAGCCTGGAGAGGCTTTGTTCTGTCTGTCTCAGCATGAGAGAGCAGCAGCTCACAGGCTGCAGGACACTGCAGAGTTACACACTGGGAATACAGGATTTGAAAATATAAAAGTAAAACCTAAGGCACCACAGTAGCTTATTTTAAAAAAGGAGCTGGGAGGGAAGGGCGTGAGTGGGCACGGCTGCTTTCTCCAGGGAAGCCCCTGTGTGTGCTATGGCCAGTGAAGGGGTGAAACACAAACAAACACCTTGCCTTGATCCTTCACCAGCTCCAGGCCCACACAGACAAAACACACCACATTTAGATTTATGGAAACCTTTTCCTGTAGTTCCTGTTAGAAAAGGAGTTGTTTGGGGCTTTGCCACAATGAAAAGCACTGCAGGTTAATTTTGGATTATTCAAAGCAATTTATCTCATCTTAGTAAAGAAACAGTAACTTTCTGCATGTTTATCTGGTTTTGCTGACTTAGAATGACTCCACATCGTGCAGTGCATTGCCTGTTTTTAATGGGATCAACATCAATTTTGCCCATGGGGTGAAGACTGTTTGCAGAATGATAACATCCTGAAAATAATGTTGCTCTGTGAATTAAGTACATGAAAAAATTGTTCATCTCTGGCTCAGATACCTTCTCCTACTAAAAAAAGTGTTCTTATCCTATTGATTTAGGAGAAGGAAAAACACCTTTTGGCTTGACTGTCCTCATATTTGTATGGAAAGTGTAATACCTGTGCTGAACAGAGTGTGAAATACACTGTCCTATTTAATGTTATGTATTCCACTGTCACCAAAGGCTTGAATGCTATGGTTCATCACTCAAACTACAATTTTGGTTCTGTTTGCAGCTTTCTAAGAAAGCCAAAGAAACAGTTTTAATATTTTATATGTTATTCTTAGATGGCCCAAATGCGTATTTGGCTGCCTAAGTAATTGACTTAAAATCACACCTATGTTCCTATCCATTTGAGATGATTAGATGATAATTTAAGTGCCTTTTACTGACTTTGGTAACAAAACTTTTTGTAATAGGTCCTTGGGTTTAAAAAGTGTCTAATAGTTAAAGTATTGAGAAAAGAAATGACAAAAGCGTTGACAAACACATCATGATATTCAATTTGAAATTTTGCACCGGAAACTAAGAAAAAAGGTCATGATTCTGAAACAAAGGAAACACCTGGGCTTACAAGGAAATGAGAATAAGTAAAAAGAAGGAACCTCCTCTACCTGGGCATCTATTGCAGTTTTTATTACCCAGCATTACAGACTTGACACTGATTTTCTTTAACATTGCACTTTCCATCCCTTTACTTCCAGATTACAGCTAACGGATTATCTCACAACTAAGACACTTAATTTGCAAAAGGAAGAAAGTGGGGAAAATCCCAAATTACCTACATTTCTTTTTTCCCATATTTCTTACAAATGACAAGGATACCTTCAGTGTAAAGTCTGTTAGCCCTGATCATTGGCACCTTTTGCAGAGGTCCTGTGTTAGCAGGTCACTGGTAAAGGCACATCTGCCCAGGGCTGTGGCACTCTCAGGTCATGGATAAGTACAGGAAGTGAAAAATTCACCCAGCAAAGGCCATTAATGTAACAAATAGGGCTAAATAAACTGCAAGCCATACTGGAAATAAATCCTTAGGTTTATGAACTGACTTAAAGACACAATCTTCCCAGAGCTAACTTGGCAGACACTGTCATGTGGAGGTTCCAGACACTTCTTATGCAAGGCTGTTAGGTGTCAAGAGGCTCCAGATGCACTCAGGTGCAGCTGTATAAAATGTTCCATGGATCCCTGTATGCAGACAAGGATGGAGCCTACAACTAAGATGTGTGCCGTACTCACCCACCACAGAAATGAGATCCAGAAAATTAAATTAAACCTGTAATGACAATAAGCTCACATTGCTGGTCAGTGCCTTGAAAGAATGAGGAGTCTCGTGGAGTAGATAGAGCCCAGAGCAGCTGGTATCATAAATTTTACTGTTCCACAGTGAGAGTGATAAATGATTTCACCAGTTCAAGCTTCACCCTGTTCCAAGGTCACTGGATTCCTCTCAGCAAAAACAATCTCTGCATTGTTGCACTCATAAAGTGAGCTCAGCAATAAAGTGCTCAGCCACGTTTTACTCTGCTCTGGCTGTGCTTGGGACCAAGCCCTGGAGGGTCTTGGAGAGTCATTTCTGCACTGTCCTGTCCCAGAGTGCAGATGGGGGGAGCACGGACAGCAGCTGGGCACGGCTCAGTTCCCAGGCTTTCCTTAACAGAACAAAAACAACAAGGAAGCAGAGGGAATGCCACTACAGAATGAACTGTTCTGAAGGTGAGATTTCCAGAGATATTTCAGTGTCTAAATATGCAAATAATCAACTTAATCTACTCTTGAAAGTCTAGCCCAGCTTCTTTTCATATTCTTTTCTTTTCATAGGAGTAGGATCCTTGTTTTATGGTGTGGTTTTAAAATATCCTGTGCTTTCTAAGGTAGACCACTCGGGGTCTACAGTTAGAAGAAGGCATCATTTTACTACATTACAGTGAAAATATCTCACTGCCTTGTCTTCAAAACCATGCAAGTTCCTTCCCAGCGCATTATTCACATATGTTTTATTTTCAGTTACTTTTAATTTACTCTACCATATAGGCCAGATGGAGCATGAAGAAGAGATAAAGCAGCAATTTTTATGAGGTCCCTTCATGACAAAACTTACAACAGTATCACCATGACAATATAAATTTATCTTCATGGAAGTCTGGGCACACAACCCATAACAAACTTTATTTATACTTTAATCTTACTTTCTTTTTCAGCTATAAACAACAGCTGAAAATATACTGTGGAAATCAATTGACAGCAGCCGAATGAAAGAATATTAATCAAGTGACCTAAAAAAATACTTTCTGTCTCTAGTTTCCATCATGTAGGAGTTTTCAGTAGTAGTTAGGAAGGTTCGTGGCCAAGTTACAAGAGTCACACACAAATATCATTTATTGAGAGGACGCTGGCTCTCTCTCATTGTAAGGACACAGAAGCTGACTGCACTCAATTTTCAAAATCAAAATACTTCCCACAAACTTTGCATTATCATTAATTTAGATGCTTAGTACAGAGTTTAGAAATACAAATCCATCTTCAGCCCTCAGAACAGCCTTATCTGAGGTGGTATCAGTTACTCCTGACTTGCAATCTTCAATATGATTTAATTTAAATTTGTTTTGAGACACTGTAAGATTTCATATCAAGTACAGCAGAAACTGATTGCAGACTGGTTAACCTGAATGCAAAGCAAGTGTTGTGACCACCACAGGCTTTCTTACCACACTCATCTGATAAACACCATGGAGATCTCATTTTTATATGCATTTGGAAGGTGAATTAGAAAAGTAAACATTCCTATAGCTACATCTTCAATAGCATCATTTGGACTCAAAGATAAGAAGAGGCTTGCTTTGAAAAAATAGTACTTTGCTGAAGTCTGTCTTCTTTCATCCAAATGATCCTTATCCTGCCTAGAATTAATAAATCCATGAAAGGCAACTCTTATCACTTTAATAATAATTTTCTTGCAATATACTCTTAATAATAAGGAGAAATTACATACAGCACAGCCGATGAAAGAAAAGGTCTGCAGATTTGATTTACAATATAATAGAAGAGCCTTTCTGTGTGTCAGCATACTCTTTACTGAAAAGGTTTCCATCACTTCAACTGTGCTGATAAAGCAGAGTTTTTAAAAATGATAAATGGAAAACTTTTAGGGAACTATATGCAATGTCACATCTCTCTCCACTGCCAAAGGATATAAACCTCTACTTACCATTTAAAGTGGCTCAATTAAAAGAAAAACTTACTGCTTAAAATGACTCAACGAAGTTAACTCATTTCTCTCTTTTTATGTGGATCCTAATTAGAGTTACAACAGACCCCGGACAGACTACAGAAGAGTTGCTCTGGGATCTGGGTGGTTCCCTGTGCTCTCTAAGGGGGGTGAAGAGGAGGGAGGGTCCCGGATAAGATAAGAGGGAGCAGGGAGGTACCTGGTCGAGTTTCCAGTGGAACTCGGCGGGGCGGAAGGTGTCGGCCTGGTCGAAGTCCTTGCGCAGCAGGAACACGAGGCGGCAGTTGTGCACGTACAGCGCGTAGTGGTGCCGGTTCATCTCTGCGGGGAGGGACACACACCCAGCTCAGCCACCCCACACACAGCACTTCTCCTTGTGCCCGGAATCTTACAGGCAACACCCAGCCAAGTAAGAGAAACCCCCAAGAACCGAGTTTTCTCATGGATCTTTATGGTTCTTGCCGGACCATCTCCTTGAATTATGCCGTATCAGTTTTGTTTATGGAATCATCCCGTCCCAGTTAATAAATCAAATCCAAATGCATATTTCATATATCTAGTTTCAGTGGAGAATTAGAACTGTTTCTCCCAATCTAAACCATGAAAAAAAATTAAACGTAATTTAGTTATTTTATTAATCAATTCCTATGAAATCTCTCTAGCTGTGTTTGAAATTTAGATAGTCATCAGTCCCCTCAACAAACTCTCAAGTCAGCAATGTTTGGAGTGGCACCATCTGAGATTAGTTTTTTCTCAGACCACGTGAAATGAGGAGAGATGGCAACACTCTCCTGCTGTTGATATTCCTTTTGCATAACATCCTTTCCATACACAGACTCACCTGTCTTGTCAGAGTTGCAGAGAATAGTCTCCTTCTCAGCTCTTAATCCAGGACTAGGTCCATGTTTCATCCACAGAGTGATGGTGAATTGATCAGTTAAATTTTTCGGGACTATTCCATCTGGGATTTTGGCTCCTTGCTTTCCATCAAATTTAAAGATGATGTCATTGCTATCCATGAGGAGCCCGGCTGTCCAGTTGGTTGTTGTACTGGGAGACGGTAACAGGTCAATGGCACCCGAGGAAGCTCCTGCAAATCACACATAATGAATAACACGATGAGAGACCAATGAAAAAGCTGTGAAGATTAATTTAATATAGGCCAGGGTCCTGATTCACACTCCTTAGACTATTTTACTACCCAAATGGTCCTACCAGCCTCAATGCCAAATCACTGAAATGTTATAAAACACCAACCATCGTAAACCAGTAAGAGTTTTCTAGATTAAATGTACTGCACAGAAAACTAGAGAAAATAATGTAAAGTTATCTTTCTCAGGAATTTTCATTATTTTTTGAAATTCATTAATGACATTCCTTCAGCTGTTTCAAGATGTGCTAAGAGTCAAAACAAATTTTCTGCATTTATCTTCCCTCCCTGCCAGCATGAAGATAGTGGGGATGATGTGCAGTAAAATACAGCACAGTGGGGATGAATGCAGGATGGGGCACACAGTGTCCAGCACACAGCCATGGATATCCACAATAATGCTGGCAGGAATGTCAGTTCACAGGGGGGATTCACCCTGACCAGATAATATCACTTCAGTGCTGGTTTCTGGTACATATTTGATGGTTGTAACTCCGTGTGTTCTTTAATGATAGACTGAGATGGAAAACACCGTGGTGCCAAGGTCTGGTAAAACAGCACAGTTCTTCACAGCTCTGTGTTTTCTTACAGCTTAACAACTGCCAGGCACTATTAAAAACATGTAAGGAGCTACCCAGAGCATTTACCTACTGGTGGAAGACAGCATTTAGCATTTAGGAAATACGATTCCAAGAGTAAAAAGCACAAACAATCTTTGTATTCCTGTTGTTGCTTTGTCAAGTAACAAAATGGTGAGCAAACCGTGACAGCATAAAAAATCCCCTGCTAAGATATTCTGCCTTCCTTCACCATCCAAGAAGAGATAAAAGATTCCAAATCTCTGCAGGAGTACAGAATTTTAAGCCAAGAGTATGTAGAATTGTACCATACGGACTTTAAAAAAAGGTATTATAATAATGATTTGGAAATATTCACATTATTCTGTAACGGAATGTCTTGGATTCTTCTCTAAAATTTATTACTGTAAAATGAGGTTATTTTAAATATCAAACCTAACACCTACAAGTTCATAGTCTGAGCATGGAGACAAAGTTTATTTATTTTACAAACTGTAATTCTGGATAACACATGACACTGCA
Organism: Pachycephala philippinensis; assembly: GCA_013397055.1. Taxonomy (NCBI): domain Eukaryota; kingdom Metazoa; phylum Chordata; class Aves; order Passeriformes; genus Pachycephala; species Pachycephala philippinensis. The sequence continues at coordinate 990,204 of VWZT01016783.1, forward strand.
TTACTTAATACAGAGATGTTACCAACAGGAATACATCAAACTCAATTTATCCAGATGGCACAATTTGGGATAAACTTTTTTTTTCTTTTTTAATTCAATTCACTAAGAATAAAATTATTTGCACAGGACACAAGTAAAATCATTATTTTCTCACTCATTTTCCTTCTGCGCTAATTTTTGTATTCAGTTTTTTAAACTTCCATAAGGAACAGAAATTCCTTGTACCATGGTGTATATCAAAGAAAATACATTTTTTAAATAGGCACATGCTTGTGTTAGGTAAATTACAAGCTCAGAGAAGCTTCACCCCTCACTATCTACTCTGGCCACAAACATTTGGAAATATCTATTTTTTCTATTAGAATTACTCCAAGGATACACTCCAAAATGGAATTCTCTCATGGTCAGAGTATCACAGAATAGTTTGGGGTGGAAGGGTCCTCAAGGATCATTCAGTTCCAATGCCCCTGCCATAGGCAGGGCACCCTCAAGCCCCATCCAGCCTGGCCTTGAACACTTCCACATTGCTCGTTAAACTCAAAGTGCTCAGGTAAATGACTTTATTTGCCCAACTTAAGGTCAGGCTTGTGCAAGAGCATTTGTGTAACCAATGCTCAACAGGTTCCACTTTATCTGCCCATATTTGTATGGAAATTTATGGCTAAGTTTGGAATCTCATCCTGTTAGTGTGTTTTAATCCTGCCCTGAGAAAAACCATTGGATTATGTGCTCGGGAGATTTGGCAGGAATAAATCATGCTTTTTCTATCCTAATAAATCCAGCCAGAGTCCCAGGCTGCTCAGCCGTGTACAGAGACAGACCTGGAGCAATGCAAACAGGATCTATCTGGAGGTGTTCCCAGAACAGCCTTATCACTGGATCAGTGCTCTTCCAAAACGTAGTGCCTGATGCCCTTTTCTCCCAAAAATGCTTCCAGGAACTGCTGCATGAAGCTCAGTTTTGGGCTGAGGCACCTCTTGCATATAAAAGTGTTTATTTTCACAAGTGATTTATGCAGTTGGCCCCACCTCCTCTCCCAATCCTGCACATTTGGGCTCCAAACTTTGTGCCAGGATAAGCACACAGTGATGCTGCTGGCTGAGCTGGACCACACTGTTGGCTTAGCTGGAACCAAATCATCCAAATAACACCCAGGCCAAATTGTACTTCTTGATCAGATCAGCAGCTTTCTTTGAGCCTCTTGCAATGCTACACCACACAGGACAACGGAGAGAGGGCAGGATCTTAGCTGGAACAGGGCCTGGAGTCTGATACTCAGTGTTTCCCTGACTCAGTTTCCCATCTGCCACATGTGAGAATTAGCAATCCCATTATTTTCTATTTTATCTGCATTTAGAAGGAAAGGAGACAGCACCAGAGCCATCTTTCCACTGTATTTTAGGCTCCTCAGCCTATATTTCTTTGAGTGTGATTTATTCTGGTATGTTTTTGCAGTCCAAATGGTGTCTTTTAGACAGTCTGTACTTTTTATTATTGTCAGGTGACAAGGTGAAAGAATGCTTATTAAAATGCTTTGAGGCACAACACGAATAATTCCTTGACTTTAAAGTGACTCAAGTGTAATTTAATCATTTAAGCTGCCCACCTTGACCGTCCGAGGGAGTGCAAATCTCTGGGTCATTGAAAAGCAAACTTAAACCTTCCCTCAAAGAAAAAATGAATTTTAATTCACCCTCCTTAGCATCTGCCTTCTCCAGATTTCCAACAGATAAATGAAGAAATGAGCATAGGATTTATAAACTGGATCTTTAATTACACAGAGAGAGCCTTGCATTTTACAGGGTGCAGAGCTGTCTGTGCATGCTCAGTTCTGCACTCTGCAATCACACAGTGCTTCACTGGACAGAAAAATTCAGAGTTTTCTTGCTTTTCAAAGGATTTTATCATCCAGCCATTAGTTACAATAAGGTAATTCCTGGGAGAAAACTGATTTCTAGAAATAATTTAACCTGCTTTCATAAGAGTTCTCTCTACATTAAGGATGGTAATAAATACTAAATAGCAAAGTGCGGGCCAGGCTAAATGCCATTCTCATGTAAAGCACATTGTCACTTACAACCTTTTCATCAAAGTCCTATTACAAGTTTCTACCATGTCTGCTCTCTGTGAAGATACGGAAAACTTGGACAAAAAAAAAAAAATCTTTCAGCAGTGAGAATTTTCCCTCTATTTACATACACCCTTACACTCTTATCTGTTTTGTCAAGTGCTTTCCATTCTGAGAAACCCCCGTAATTCTCTTTTCTGTCAAGTGTCAGCAGGTGAGGCAGTCAAGCCACACACTGCAAACCAAACCCCTCAGAGTTTGCACAACCTTCCTCAGCTAAGGAGTTTTATACCGGCTGAAGGTACCTCCTTTCAGCCCTACACCTGAAATGATAATATTGTTGGATACAGCTATCAGTGTTTGATTTCAAGGTAATAATTTCATGGTTTAGGTCTTGTTTGTAGTGATCTGCACTGAGTGACGGTGCCATTTGCAGTTCAGCTCTGTAACAGCATACAGCACAAAGCAATGTTCTTTTGGCTACCCATACAGGTTCTTAGAGGAGGCAAAAGTATTTAACTTGGCTATAACATATTTATTTTTATTAAAATTCTAGTATTTTATGAAATCAAGCCTTGCTCAGCCTCTCAGATTTAATGTCATTAACACGAATAAGATGCATATTGGGGCAGATGGGTTTTCATCTGCTCTTCTAGAGCCTAGGCAGTCGGATAAAGACACAGAATTAAAGTCATGATTGTTTCTGTGATCTTAACTAAGCAATTTTCAAGTTGAAAACATTCAGATTTTATGACAGTGCTACTACTCCCCCTCACCTTTACCTACTTTTCTCCACCTCCACTGATAATTGATAATTGCAATTGCCAACTATTTTCCCCTGGAGATTGCTTTTTTGCTCCATTTTCAAAAATTTAGTAACGCTGGCTGAAATTTTTCATTTACAAGAATTATTTCCTAAAGGTTGGTGTATTGATCCTAACGTATCTGCAGCACTGCTGTGTGGTTACCAGAGCAGAGGTGAGCCCTACACCAGAGCACCCCAAACCAAAATCCAGGCTTTTAAAGGGAAAAAATTGCACAATTGCTACTGTAGCTCAGACAGGAGCCAGGTAAATAAACCTTTTGGAGAAGACAGGAATCAATGTCCACACCATCAGGGCTTCAGAGGAGGACTCTAAAGACAGGATATTAGAGGAGCAGGAGAGACAGCTGATCTCAAAAGATAAAGGGATTACTGTGTGGCCGTTGCTTTGCCAGATACAGAACCTTAAAGTCTGAAAGAAATACAGCAGTATCTTCAAGTGTTTAATCTGCCTTTCCAAATTGATTTGTGCATTTCACACCAAGTTATTAAAAAGCACAAAAAGGGAGGAAAACAATTAGGAAATATTTCTTCACCAGGTCAGCACTTATCTGAAATTCATGTTTCTTAAATATTTTTGCTCAAATGATTGCCCAAAATACTCTTTTACTTTTCGTTTGTTTGTCCTCTGGCACAGCACTGAGCAGCAGAACAGAAAGCTGAGTCAGGAGGACAAACACAACACAGAGATTCAATTCCCTTCAAATGCTATGGTCTTCCTGTGATGGCAAATCTACACTGGAAATCTCACCACACTGTCACAACAGTACTTGTAGCAGAGGGAAGAAAGAAGGAGGAAGAGGTGGAATGAGGAAGAAGGAAAAATAGAGAAGGGAATAGGATCAGGAGAGAAAAAAAATAAAGTAAGGCAGGGAGAAAGTATGAAATAGAGTGAAGACAAATGGAAAAGAAGGATAAAGCAGCTGTCAAATACCACCACTCTCTCCATTTTCACTGCTACAATCCAAGGTGAACCAGCTGAGCTAAATCCAAGTGCTGCATGCCTACAGGTCACAAGGAACTGGTGCTTTGTCTGGAAAAAAAACATTATCATGTCAATTGAAAACCATATTCATACCACATAATTTCTGCAGAGATTTTTCTGAGTAGGTTTCACGATCACAGCCCTTTCCAATGTAATTGGTCTGCAGTTCAATGGTGGTGTGGATTGAGGACACTGGTCCATCACACGTTTCTAGATGGATGCTGGGAAACAGGGGAATGCTGCCAGAGCCAGGCCTGTACTCAATCCGTTTGTTCCAGTCTGGAAAAACAAACAAATAAAAAACATGATCCAATGGTGAGTAAAAAAGGGAAGGGAGTTATATAATTTTAAATGACATCTTGTTCTCAAAGGTCACTGTCTAAGCCAAAAATAAGAGTTTCTGAACTTGGCATCAATAAGCTACTGTCCTAAAAAAACTGGATTTTGGCCCTGTTTTCCTAAGAGTGTCAGGCTCAATTAAGTAACACTGCTGCTGGTTGAGTCACACAAGCATGGGCTACACACATCTCCTGACAAGAAGTGCTAACTGGTGTCAGTCTGGAGCTCCGGTGTCCGTGTTCCCATGACAGACTACAAGCCAACTCTACAGGGAGGAGGTGTCTGCTGCACCCAATTTGGGCAGATTTCACAGTGTTGTGATAAGACCAAATGCCCCAAGGACCAGGTTACACTCTAATATAACACCCCTGTAGTGCCACGTCTTGTCTTTGAACATCTTCCTGATTTTGTGAAGCACTACTGACAGGAAGCTCCAGCTGAAAGGACGACTCATGCTTCCAGCCAGATCTGACTAATCCGTGCTGATGCAGATGCCTCAGAGCCCACATTTAAACAATCCCCTGCCTTAGGCAGCCACCTGTTTGTGCCACACATACCCCTGTGCTGCTCAACTGAAGCATTTAATGTTTGAAATCCAATTAATTACGGTGTTTGCAACACGCTTCAGAGAAAACCCAAACAAGCAGCAGTAATTACAAACATGTATTTTAGCTGTCTTTACAGCTCGTATTTTCATGGAGTCACAGAATGCCTGGAGTTGCAAGGGATCCTCAAAGCTCTCTCAGTCCATCCCCCTGCCATGGGCAGGGACACCTCCCACTAAACCAGCTTGCTCAAAGTCCCATCCAACCTGATCTCAGACAAGTTGAGGGATGGGGCATCCACAGCTTCTCTGGGCAACCTGTGCCATGCCTCAGCATCCTTATAGAAAAAAAAATTTATTTCTTATATCCGCTTTAAATCCAACTTAAAGCTGTTGCCTCTTGTCCTGTCACTACAGGCCTCAGTAAAATGTTTCTGTCTGTCTTATAAGCCCCCTTTAAGCACTGAAAGGCCTCAGCAAGATCTCCCTGGAGCCTTCTCCACACTGAACAACCCCAACTCTCTGTCTGTCCTTAAAGGAGAGATGCTCCAGCCTTCTAGCCATGTTTATGGCCCTTCCCCTCGTTGCTCCAACAAGTTCAAATCTTTCTAGGTAAAATAAGACTTCATAAATGGAGAATTTCTAGGTCCTGGCAGTCAACAAAATCTCTGAAAGCAAATGGACAGAGACATTCTTTCTAAATATCAGTGAAAAGAAAACTAAGAGTAGATACAAATATATTTGTGCATTTAGTAGGCGAAGGAGTTTGGTGTTTTTCAACAGATTTCATTTTCAGAAAGCTTGAAAAATGGTGCTCTCTCCCACTGTCTTAAACTGCATTAAACACTTACAAAAAAATCTGAACGTCCATGCAAACACTTTGAAGTGTAAAGCAGTCATCAGTCCAGCATCCAGGCAAAGATGCTACGATCACTGGTCTGCATTTCAAAATTCTCAGATCTTCTTCCTGACATACCCCAGTTAGTAATCATGCAGCATTTTGTTATCAAGAGGAAGATGAGACTTCCTGGAACATTCTGAAAGTATTTTTAGTATCTATTTTACTAAAATCTTTAGGACTTGTACATCATGACAAAGACAACCATGACTACATGACTGCCTGTGCACACACAACTGAGTTGCTATTTCAGTTGTAATTCAGTCCATTTGTTCCATATTAAGTTAGATTTGATCTACAGTATTGCATATTTCTCTGCAATTGTCAGCTTAAACAGTTCCATTAGAATTTCAAGTATCATATGCGGGACACCATTACAATAATAGGTTTCTGTTCCCTCTCCATTGCAGAAATTTGAGGATAACATTTTTCCAATAGAACAAGAGCAGCAAATTCTTTCAGGTACTTCAGGTAAAAATAAAATAATTTTATACAAACTAGTAATATACGAATTACTCATCTTTATAATCTCTTATTCACCAGTTCAGGCATTCTATTCCTCTACCCAAAAGAGAAAATAAAGTCTTATATATATCTGAAGACTTTCTGACTATTTCAGCAGCTTTCAGCCACATTTTCATTTCCCAGCTATACCAAATGAGCCAGCACTCATGCAAAATATTCATTAGTGGATGTGAGATGTGACTGAATTACGAACTGCAAGGTATCTGCAGCTGCACACTCACCTCCAGCTCCACGAGGAATGTCCCATAAAACCCACACCATATAAAATGCCACTGCTCACAAGGAAGAATAATGGGAGCCCCCTGTTTCTGCCACAGGAACTGGAAGAGGTATTTCGTTTCACAGTATTACCTTTCAGCTTGGCAGAAGTGGGAATTTGTACCCAGAGATCATAAACCCTGCACCTCCTAAATCACTCATGTTAAGCTCAGCCCTAAATTGTAAAACATCAACTAGACTTGAACCAGTGTCTTTGTACCTTGGTCCACTGCATCATCACAGACCAATCCTCATCCTAAACTGTACCAGCACTTCTTTCACTGACTGAGTGCACATTTAGGAATTCCACCAAGAAGTCCCTCTCCATGCCAAAGGCATTCCCAGGCAGGCGTGAGGCAACGCTGGAGTAGGTTACAACCCTGTGATGGCAGAACAGTCCCTGAAGGCAGAAACAGCTCTGATAAAAACCAACTGGCTTATTTCTATAGTGCCTGCCCCCCAAGCACTTCAGCATCCCAGAGCTGTGAAGCTGAGGCCAGCACCCTTGGGTCTCACCACCAGTACAGGCAGCAACGCTGGGAACTGCACAGAGCTGGAACAAGCAACAATAGGTAGTAGTAACAGTGTGAAGAAATTATTGTGAGAGTAACCCAAGTCTTTAATTTAATTTTCATAGGGGTGAATATCATTATTTTGCTTTCTCCCAGAATAACATCCCACATTGGACTTACTCAAAAGATCAGCATCTTCCTTCAGGAATGTGGTGGCACTTTTTCATTTCCTCTGGAAATGACTCAGAGGAAAAGTCTTATGTAACCTGAGTCTGCAAAAGCCTCTGAATTTAGGCATTTTCCAGATGTGTTCAGGTACATAACCCCACCTGAACCGGCAGGTTGCACTTAGATTAGCTAAACCCAACCAACACAGTTCCTCCTTTGACACAAACCTGACCCAAGTCCTGCTACAACACCACGTTACACTGCAAACTTAGGAAAGTAAACGCTGTCAGAGTAGAAGACTAATCCCAGGGGGAAAGTCTGACTAAAACTAGCACTGTTTAGTCCTGCAGCCTCTGTTGGGATTTTATAATTCAACAGGCTTTTGCTTGCCACTTGTGGCATAAGGCTGCTCCAGACCATGCAAGACAGCCCTAGCTGGGTTATCCCTACAATACAACATCAGAGTGTAAATATCACCGTGTCAAGCTTGTGGTTCAGATTTCATCAATTATAAAGCAGCTATGTAAACTTGGATCTTGGTTTCTGAGATACTCAAACTATCCCAAGATCAAAATGGATCAAACTTAAGTAACAGCTTGAGTCTTTAAAAGTGAATCCCAATGCACTAAACAAATTTTCCTTTTAACAGCAGGATAATGTAAAGACTTCCCTTGATCTCTTAACTTAAGCGTTTCTGTACTGTCTTTGTGATCCATGTTTTATATTTTAATTCATTCCTAATGCTAGATGACACTAAGAAGGATTTAATCTGATTTTTTCCCTTGAAGGAGACCATGCAGAGGAGGTATGATCTGATTCATGCCTCCTACATGTGTGTGGCCGTAAACTTTAATTCCATCTCATGGCGTTAAAAAAGACAGCAGTGTAATTAAAGATAATTGTAACACAATGAAATGCAAAACTTCTCTCCTGTTGCACGGAAGATGTGCATCTTGGCAGCTAAATGTAAGATAAAATTTATGTGGTGCTGTTAGTGAGTCTCTGCAGCATCCCTACGTAATTGCTGGAACAGAAGGTTCCCAGAGCAGTGTAATTGGTACCTCTTCTGTTTCCTCTGCAGCATCCTCACATCTGTGCTGTTTATGTAGGCTGGAGACTTGGCTAAAGGTTACTCTGGTGCCTTTTTAATGTGAAATAAGATGAGTGATGTGTTAAAGAAATGATAATCAGGTCTGACTCAGTTAAAGGGTTTTCACAGCAAAGAGAAAGCTCAAACTAATGTCCACAGCTCTGCTACGATACCATGGTTTGCTAAGAGATTTGAGTGCACATCTCAAAGCATAAACAAATATTCATTTACACCTTTTCCTTCTGCAGCATGTTGGTCGTTTTAAAAAGACAAACAAAAAAGAGACAGAAATTCGTGCTTAGTACAGGACAGTGGAAGGGCTGCTGCTGCAGGAGCTGGTGAACCCTAATGGAATAACTGTTGTGCCTGACCTACTGACACTGAATATTCCATCAGGTGATAAAGTTCCCAGCTCTAATGGTGCCTAATTATGTGAAATAAACATATAAGAACCTAAAAGCCATGAAACAACAGCACAGGTTAAGCTATTGTTTGTTGTGAGATTGCATATGAATAAAGTATTTCCCACAGTGTCAGAGCCCCAAGGGCACTAATATGCCCTAAAATGAACCTCCACAAGCTTCACCTGGGGCCTCCATTCGCCGCCATGGGCCTGGAGCTCTGTTTAAGCTCAGCCCCATCAGGCTGGGCTGCAGGTGCTGGTCAGGCTCAGCCCCAGGATCCCTTGATCCAGGAGCCAGCCCAGGGACTTGCTGCCTCATCAGCCTTGACAGCCTCATCACTGTGGACCTGCCCAGTGACCTGATCCCAACCCTCATCCATGGATCCACTTCCTGGGACCTCCTCACCATGAGGGGAGATGTGGCATCTTGGCAGGACCCCCTTCTCTGGGTCTGCCTTGCTCCCCTCAGCAGGGTGAGGGGTTGGCCCTGGGTGACGAAGGCTCTGCCGGCTGTTATTACAACTGGCTCTTTGCTTGCTTTCCTTTAGGAAATATCCTTGTTGCTGCCAGGTTTGCGTTGGTCACAGATTTCTAATGTCTCTACTGGAGAGCCTGCAAAGTGCTTCTCAGACCCTAAAACATACACTCTTCTAAAATGTGGGAAGAGATGGGACCCGAATCAAGGAACTGAGTGTGTCATAACTTGTGTGGAAAGTCTTCAATTTCTCAGCCCAAAGTCTAAGAATATGTGGAACTTTTTACATGCAGAGAAAAAAAGAAATCATAAGGAAAAGCTTCAAACCTAACTGGATATCCTGTAGTGCTTTACATTTTGGGCAGAGGAAATGTTAATGGAACGGTGCTGTCAGCTGCATCTCAGAGATAAGAAACTTCTCAATGAAATTATAATTGCCCCAGTAAAGCTCAGGAGGATCTTGCAGTGAAAATTCAAAAAAGAATTTTTGTAGTTGCAAATGCAGAAATGTGAACAAAGGAGTTCTCTTCCACAGAGGTATATGGAAATAAGAATCTAGTTACATAGGTCTAAAATGAATGGGGGTTTTGTATCACTTAAGATGGAAAAGACTGACTTCAGTATTTCAGTCCTCACAGATGAGCAGAACAGCCTGCAGAGAGGGCAATAATGGGTTACTCTGAAAATGTGAAGTTCATGGTACACAGGGAACTAACTGGTAATGATCCCTGTGAGTCTGCCCTGGGAGTGTTATTTGATATTTCCATTTGCAGTCTTGGCACAAGACCAGGGCCGTGTTAGTTACTGCTGCCAGTGAAGGGAAAAGAAGGCAGTGCCACACTAGAAGTCAATCTAGAAAGAGGATGTCCTAAGCACAGAATAAGATGACCTTGAGAACTGGTGTTACAGAAATAGTGCTTAGCAGTAATGATACGAAGTGCTCGGGAACTCCAGCAAACTGCTGAGAAATCACTGAAAAACGACAAATGGAAAAAGAGCTGATTCCATTAAGACAAGAACAGCATTTCCATGAGCCACCAGTCTGATACAGCCAGGCACAAGAAAGGCAGCCCTGGAATATATAAAGCACTGTGTTTTCAGCAAGAGGCCATGGTACAAAGAAACATGAAAGGACCTGGAGTGCTCAGGGAAGATGTATTTAGCTGTAATGCAGACACAGAACTTACTGAGGGCATATCTTAACAATTAGATTGGAACAGGTATGACTGCTTTCTCTGAATATGTCTGGTAGTCAAAGAAAAGTAAAAACAATGTTGATACAAATACAAGTACCATCTTACATAAATCTCAAGCTCAAAACTCAGCAGTGCTCAGGAGTTCAGTTAATTTTCAAATGTCTGGAGTGGTTATTTAGAGTGGGTATACTACTGAAAGGGTGCCATTCAAGTTAACAGCTGAATGTAAGTATTTCATTCTGATTACCCTGGCTGAAGGATGTATGGCTAATGCATGCACAGCAGTGCCAAGCCTAGACTGGCATAAAGACTCCCTGCTTCACAATAAATTTCATTTATATAAATATGGGTGAATATCTTACAGCTAAGACAACACAAGGATGGTGTTTTGAGCTGCTAGGTATGCGCACAAGTGTAATACAAATTGATTTATGTTTAGTGCAGAAAATACTTGGCCCTTTAAAATTGTTCCGGAAGACTGGGAATATTATCCTCATCAGCAAGGTTTTTGCACTTGACCACCCTCCTCCAAATAATCAATTGCCTTAGTAATCATATTCCTCCTTGTTAAAAGCACTGGCAGAACGAAAGCCAATATGGTTTTGGTTTTTCTCAGTAATTGGATCTTACCAGAAAGGCCCCATGAAAACCATTCTGAAGTCACTCAGCAGCTACTGCAAACAGCATCTGTGAGGAATGTTGACTCAGAAGCGATGTAACATCACTCTGCTACTGAAATGGAAGGTCCTGCCCTTCTCTGTACAAAAGAAGGATTTTATTTCAGCAGGAAGAGCAAGCTGATCTGACTGCACACAGCCTCTGAATGACTATTCAACCTTAAAAAGGTGGTAGGAATGTGCCTTTTGGCAGCAAGGGCCCAGGTCACCTTAGCGAGCCCTACATGCCTTAGAAAAGAAATTATATGCAATATCTTTGATACATTCACCACCTTTATCAAATATTCTTATAATCTATTAGGTGAATAAACAAAGAGAAGCCTTTATTTCAGAACTATTTTTAAGCCAACACTATGTGGAAGTAATTGAATTTTTCAGGACTATCTCTTTTAAGACGAATTTTTAAAGAACTTTAACCTTATTCTCTTCCTTGGGTAGTTGGGTGCAGATGCATATGGGTTCACAGACCTTGGCAGATAAATGTAAGAAATCTTTCCAGCTTGGTAAAACACTTGAGGCTGGATGCTGTGAAATCCCGTTTTCTATTCAGAGTCCTAATTGTCTGTTAAACTGCAGGTTAGTCACCATTGCTCATGCAAGGCCTTATGAAATTTGGCATAGAAAAACAGTCTTCTTTCATGAGGGGAAACAATGTGACTTTCGAATTTTGGACTGTTTTTGCTCCACACTCATCTCCCCAGAAGCAGAGCCAGCCTGCCCTGTTTGCAGGAAAGCAGAATTCTCTGACACTTTCCAGTTGCTTTAGAGCAGCTTTTTTCTTTTAATAACCATTTTCTGTCTGAAATCAACTGCATTTTAGGGAGCAACCTCCCTTGTGGTTTAATTGCCAATAATCGAGCAGACCTCTAACAGTCTCAAAACATATTTTTTTAAGTTTGTGGGTTCTCTATTCTGCCCTTTCTTTTTTGAGGCTAAACTCTTTCTCCCCACACAGTACATCACTCACCAGAGAGCCTGGTACAGGAATAATTGTTTTCAATTTTCTGCTATCTTGCATCTTTCAGCACATTAGTTTATACTTAATTTCCATTTCTTATCCCACTATGGGGGGACAAGTAACAGTTTTGTGAAAACTGTTCCTGAAAGTAGCAGAAATGTGACAAAAGGAGATTACAAGACCATAAATGAGCTAAAGGAAACCTGGTCTAGATTGCAGGACACTTCACCTCATGCTATTTAATGAAAATACTTTATGGCTATTTAGTACCGTTGCCACAAGTCTGCCCACCCTGCTTTGAATAAGGAAGATGTAACTTTACAGAAATCAGCGTTTGTGACATTAAAAGAACTGCAGTGAAATGAACCACACCGAAAAGGAATCCCCAGGAAAAAGTGTAGGGTGTGCTTTGTGTCCACAGAACTGAAATCAGGTGAGCCCTGGAGGGAGGGAGAGAACCTTGGAAGGTGTTGAAGATAACAGGTTTTTGCTTAGGATGGAAACCCCCTAATTGTGTTTAAAAATGTTTTAAACCAAAAATCAAAGTATCTTCAACTGCAGACCAAGCCTAATGATGTCAGGAGTACCATCATTATCCAGCTTTTCTTGGTAACATAGTCCTTTACGTACCTGGCAGGACATGGTCACGTCATTGTTTGGAAATCAGGGACATGAAAACACAGCTGGCATCAAGAGATTTTGTAGCACAGCTCTAGAAATCATTCGACAAAACTCACTAATGAGAATTTCCAATTAAAATAACTGATTAGGAATTAATTCCGCTCATTGATTTACATTTTTAGCTTGCTCAGGACACAAACAACACTCCAGAGTGATCTGTTCAGAATGGTTTGATGTTAGCTTGAGTCAAGTTTGTTTCTGAAGTAGCCTCTTAATAGAGAGGGGGCTTGTTTGCTGAAAATGTCTGTGTGGGGATCTGGCTGCTTGTGTATTAATGTCCATCATCAGAGAGCAGGGAAGCAGCTCCTGGATTTAATGAAGACTTCAATGGTATTAGCCCAAGGGAATATTGATTAAAGGAAAGCACCTTGGCTTGTGCAGCCTTATTTGCTCTGCCACACGTCAGTCACGTGCCGTTGGCCTCGAGAAACAGGAATAATTTTGAATTGTTTTACATAAGCCTGTTCTTCCCAGTCCCAGCCCTGTGCAGTGGAGGTTATTTGAAGGGCATCTACACTGAAATTCGCTGCACTAAAAATTTTAATACTGAATTTGCATTAGACTACTACAATCTCTATTCATGATAGTTACATAAACAAGTGCACAACATTTCAAATCACAAAAGCCATTAACTTTCAGGAACTAAGTGCCAATGCCGTAAATTGAAATTCCAAGTATTTATTTGTTCAAGATAACACTGAAGAACAAGAAAAAAATCACGTATTTTTGCAACATTTCTATTATAACCAAAGACTCAGAATATTCCTCTTTTCTGTCCAAAACCTCCCATTATTTTACTTCCTGTAGTCATCCAATCTTTACAAATATAGCATTATTTCAAAGAAGATGGAGCAAACCTGCTGGCTGCCCCTTTGTGGGGAGGTCACAGAGCAACAGGGAAGAAAGAACACTATAAATATCTTCCATTCCTAGTCTCCAGATTTCCTCTTTAAGTATTAGAAATACTCTTGGAAAGTTTTGCTTATTTGATATTACTTTTTTCCCTAGAAACAAGTGATTTTTACAGATACTGGCTCAAACCGGAAAACAACATGACCTACATTAATTTCTCCACCTTTAAAAAAAAAATAGGCATAAAAAAATCTCATTAAGAGAAACGTATAAAATTCTGTATTAAAGTACTGTGTTTCAGCACATTTTGAAATTACAATTAATGACTCAGTAATTAAGAACTGAAGCCCTATCTACCCAACTGTTTACCTAAAGACCTTCTACCCTGAGTAGGAGACATCCCCTTGCACTTTGTGCTCCTTGACCTGGGGATGTGCCAGTGAGGTGAAGCAGTCACGGGTCTGACAGATGGAAGGGTATAAATAACATGAACAAAGCATCAAAAAATCCCTCAAACCCCAACCAAACCTGATGTGAGGTTGTTTCAAGTACTTTTATTTACCTGGTGTCTAAACCCACCTGATGGGACCAGTAACAACCCTCAGTCCTATAATGATGTTTGAACTACCAAGTAACTATGACAATACCGAGCAATACAACACACCTTTGTAACACTTACTCAATCAATAAAATATCCGAATAAAAAAAATTTAAATGAATAAAATAGAAATGAAAAAAAAAATGAACAATTACACCCATTTTAATACAAATCCCAAGCTAATTTGAGGGTACTTAATTTATCTGAGATAACTCCATAAAATGGAAACAGAACATTTCTCCAGTGTAAAGAGACCATAATTTGTTTTATAGAATAAATAATTTGAACAGTAAGATCAGTTAGAAATTGTGGAAATAGTTCATAGGTATTGTACATTTTTTTAACAAAAATGGTCTTCAAAGTACTTGGGTACTAGTACATCCCAAAAACTGAAATGTGGCTCTGCCCCAAGTGAGGGCTGTGGAAATGGAATCCTGCTATTGCAAACATTTCATTACAAGCTCCTCTAGACCAGGGCTTCTCATTTTTACAAAGAAAACCTTTTTTTCTTCTAAATGTCAACCTGCAAATTTACCTTTAAGTACAACAGCCAAACGGATTTTTTCCTTCTCAATCATTATGTTTAGAAACTACAGTTATGAAGGTCAAGTTAGTCCTGAATGACACCTGCATAATGTGGTCACATCCAGTTGGTTTGTGCGTAATCCAGCCCTCATTTTCATCTTAATTCCTAATAACTAGTGGCATATCTATCTTCCCAGTACATTGTCAGCTGGGGTTTTCTCCATTCCAGACAGGGTGTAGCTCTTACTGCCTTTTTTAGAAAATCAATTCCAACTGAAATGTCTCAATATCAAGACAGGAACCAGCTTTAAAAATGCTTATCACTCCCAGAGAGGGTGCCTTGGCTCCTTTGTGCCGTGAAAGCCAATCCTGAACCTGGAACAAGATAACCTGAACAACTCCAGCTCACATGGCAAAAGTACCTTGCCATGGTGGCTTCAAAAGCATTCTTTAAAGGAGTGGTAGGAGAATGGCAAATCAGTTTTTTTATCCTTCCAGTATATTCAGACTGACTCATAAGGTAACTTATTGGAATAGAAATTTGTCTTATTTCTTTTTGTCTGGTCTGCTCTTTGTTCTGCCTAGAGAAGAAGCTTTGCAAATGGAAACAAACCTGGGATCATCATCCACTTTGTTAGCAGGCTTGGAATGAGGCATAAGAAACAGCAGCAGTTTTCTACACCAATGCAATAAACACCCTACTTTCCTTACTGTGAGGCAGAGGGAAAACACCAAAGACAAGATTTAAATAAAAAATTAAAATAGATAAGCTGTTAAACCTCACCTTGCCAGCCGGGTTTGCACACTGGTTTGACATTAACTCGTACCAAGACATCTTCTGTTGCATGTTTCTGCCCACAGTCAAAAGCTGTCACCATTATCTCATACTGGTGCTGCTTATCATAGCTCAGTTTCTCCGTGTTCCTGATGTTACCTGGAGAGTCAACACAAGAAAACATTCAGAGATTCATTCTTGGCTAAGCATACACACTGCAACATTTGGGTCCTGGTTCATCGAGTGCTTTGTGACTTTGAGCTCTTTAAAGCACATGGGAGATGCACAGGCAGGACAGTTCTGAGGAACAGGAAGCTTTCAATCTAACAGAGAAATAAGATTATAGGCAAATATAAGATGGGAAGGATATAATGTGGGCATGGCTCTATCAGGAAACATCTGCTCAACAACACTTTCTAAAGTAAGATGGCAAAACTAATTAGCAGTTACACCTTGACATGTGAGGTATGTGCAGGTGCACCCTCATTTTTCACATTTTCCACAATACACTGCTTTAACAGCCACATTCCTGAGATCCACCACTGAACCCAAGTATCTTCTTGTCTTCACAAGAGCTTTTACCCTTTAGATGAGAGACATTTTAAAAATAGGAAAAGCCCCAGAATCACCTCCTGCATTACAGTGCTTAGCAGTATTTGATACGGCAGCAGAGTTATCACATGGAAAATAAAACCCAGCAACAACAGGGTTTATCTGCTGAACCTGACACACACATAAAGGTGACAAATTACCTGCTTCGGGAACAAAGACATCAGAACTTTCAGAAGGAAAGGAAAAGATCTTTCTCAGAGTAGTTCCTGCAGGACTGGGAGAGCACCGTGCAAAATGTATGGTTTTGCTATTAACAAGTTCAGCATTTTAATTCTGTCCATTTCCACTGAAATTTGCTTTTTGCACAAGTTGAAACTTCAGCCTGTTTCATTCATTTCTTGCTTTTGCTCAGGGCTGTTTGTTTTACCATCTCTTTGAATGAGGATTTCTGTTCTAAAATTCAAGGAACAAGCATACTCTGCAGCAATGCTACACATAACTACCTTCAAGCAAGGATCAGCAAAATCCAGTTGATTGTGCTAAATTTGGAATGGGCAGCCCCCATATCCTGGAATTCAGTCAAATGCAGTGAACTGATCCCCACAGATGCTGGCCAAAGTCTCTTTTGTCAGGCACAAAATGTTAGGCTTTGTTTGGGCATTTGGGTTTCATTTTCTTTTTTCTTTTCGCTCAGATGAGTGAGAGACAGGAGAAAGCAGACAAATGCAACTTCTTAAAAGAAGTCTTTCGCTAAAGCTCCATTAATTTGACATGTGAAGACTTTTAGCAGGTGTCTGTCTGCTGCACACTCCTTATCTTGTCAGAGCCCACCACTTTTCTTTCTACTACTACTACATTAAAGCCAACTTTAGGAGTTTAACTGAAACGACTGCAAAACTTTCCAGGTCAGGCCTGAAGAAAGGGTTTTTGCATTTATCACCATCTTCAGGTTCAAAATTCATAGCTTAAATAGACTCTTACATCTGCAGTTATACACCCCATTTACTGTTGGCTCTGAGTCTCTCCCCCTCCCTTTCTGAGCAGGGCACAGAGAAGGACAAGCCCTTCTAATATTTTTATGTCTCAAAAGGAGAAACAAAATGAGCTGCTGAAGGCTAAGATGGAAACAGGACAGTGTCCTGCAGCCTCTGGGGTTCTCTCTCCGGGGTACCTCATCTTGCCAGGCGTTTTCAGGCCTGCCATGGACACAGCTCTTTCCTCCCCACAAGCAGCTGCAACAACCACACCGACTACTTCATTGGTTTTTGAGTTAGTAATTGACAAAACAATCTAATCAGCCATTTTACTATCTTGAGTTGCCTGATTAGTGGCTGCCTAAGAGGTTTTAATGAGAAACTGCCACAGTATATACTTAATTACTGATTTTATATCTGCTCAGTTCTTCTGTCCTTTCTGCATTGTATTATTTCTTACATGAATCTTTGTTATTTCCCTGTTTGGTTCTCCTTGGTATTATTTTAGTCTGTGATCAGCAAAGATAATTCTCAACAAACCAAAATTGTCCAAATCTTCATTCTCAGATTGCTAGAAATTGTGTGGCACATTAACTGTCCTACAAGATTTATAAATCACTACAACATACTTACATTTCATTAAATCTATCTTCCAAGATCTGTATTTCATTATGGCCATTTCAGATTGGGACTACAAAGATTCTAAATCTTAGGTGTTATTCTGGAAGGTCATTTTGATGACTTTCAGATGTTACCCAATAGTTTATTGATTTCCTAATATTTTTTTCTCTTACCTGTGATACTTTATGATTCTTTGGTTTTTTATAATTTAATCAATACGATTAAAAAGTAAACACAGAAGGGAAGCACTATAAACACAGACTAATTAAAGTTTTAGAGATGATAGTCTGAAAGTTTCTGTTTACATCTCACCCATAGACAAAAAAGTAATTAACGACACTAAAAAGAGAAAATTTTAATAGGAGAAGTAAATACGTTTCTACACAGTCCAAAATTAGGCCATAGGTTTTTTTTAAGTCTTCCTAAATACCTGCCTTTAGATTTAGGGAAATACCCAGAGCTATAACAAATTTTCAAACAACAAAAAGCAGATCAGTGACCACAGGAATATAAAAAGTCCTTCCTGAGGATGCAGACATTTACACCTCTGTTTCTTCAAGGTCAGTTTTAGGGCTAGATGGATTTAGACATCCCTCTTTTATGGCTCTTTCAGTTTACTTTGGAGCAGTCACAAGAATGGGGACAGATTTGGCTGATTTTAGTACGGCAATTCCCTCCTAAATTCCACAGTTACTAAGTCCATTGAAGGGTTAGAATTTCTTCTTATCAAAAAGGTTCATTTTTAAAAGATAATGGAAAGAGTCTGTCACTTAATAAATATATAAATGTAGAATGCAGATGCTCAGCTATAAAGTTTGGCTTTACTTTTCTGGCAACATGAAGTTTGCACAGCTCCTACCGCAGCTCTCGGTGCTGTAAAGGGGATCTTGTGAGGTTCTGTCCTGTCTGGGATTTGTAACCTGATAAAACCTGTACTGACTGGACAGGTTCCCTATCTCATCTTCACACTGAACAGTCTGAACACGTATTTGTGAAGTGCTCCCCAGAGGTGGGTGGCAAATAAGGGTCATCCCCATTTTAGAGGTGAGAGTAGGTCAGAGCCGTGACAGAATTTGTATCTATACCTGAGTTCTCTGATCATCTGACCATAATCCCTGACAAACACAGCACAAAATATGTGAATAGAAATGGGTTTGTCTGGCATTACAACAGATCTGTGCATTGTGGTTTAATTTTTCTGTCACCTGAAGAAAGCCGACACAATATTGATACAGTAACTGACTTGATTTGGATTCTCTGCCAAGGAGAAAATGAGACTAATCTGCATGCAACAGTACTTTAAAACATATTATGCCTTATACCTTTAATCACAGTTCTTTGCACAGCAAAGCATAAATTTGTCCTCTGCCTTTACATGACTGTATTTTATAACTAAGAGCTCATTACCCTCCAAGTTGGGCTCATCATATACAAGAGTGAATTTTATTGGTACTGTAGTTTCAGAACACAAAGTAATTTTATTCACAAGGAAATGACATACCAAGGGCCAGAGTTCCCAAATGTAACTGGGAAGTTTTCTATTACCTTCCCAAAGTGCCTGAGTTACAAGCACCTGTAGGACAACCCCTGAGCTGATGCTGCTTCCTGTGCCCACCCACCCCTGCCTGCCATGGAGTGGGGATGAGGCAGCGTGTGCACCAACACAGCCTGCAGGGCTCTCTCTGCTGTTCTGCAAATGTTCCCCATGCATAATTTCATTTTTCAAGGCCAAAAAGTGCTCCATGCATGGATGTAGGGACAAGAAGTTTTACCTAACAAGACAATGACCTGCCAAAAGAAAGAGCGCTGGTGGAATAGCTTCATCTTTTTACAGACCTATGTCTGGGGTTAGTTTCATATGTTAGTCATGAAAAAAATCCACCATCTGGGGCAGACAATGGCATGATTTCTTCATGCCCATCTGCATCTTTTGGGGGCCCCTGCAATATTTAGATTTGATTTTAAGGTATCTGGTTCTCCTCTTTCTGAGCAATGAAGCTCCACATGTAGGTGACTGAAAAGCATAAAAAAATCACAACCTGCAGAAGACACAAGACCCTAGATTTGTATTTCACAATGGCTAAAAAAACCCTGTTAACAAAATCCTAATTAGCACAGTATTAACAGACAGTCCCAGGCATCTCATACATCTATTTTAACCACCCAATAGGGAACAAAAATAGGCATGTTTCCAAAGAATTTGCACCAGAGAAAGTTTATGTCAGCTGCCATAGAGAGACGTTCTCAGCAGTGAAATGTGTTGGAACTAAGCAACATATTTCTGTCACAAAATAAAAGCATAGCCATCTATTCTAACTTTGTCTCTAATCCCAGTGGGTTTAAGCAATTACCATTATCTTAAAAAATTGCAAATTAGACTGCAATTACTGTTGGTTGTGGCAGCACTGTTCTTTTAGTGGACAAATAGATCAAAAATATTAATTGAATTCATGACCAAGAAACTGCAAGTATTACACCCTTACACCAATTATTCACTGCAGGCGTTAAATTCACGTTTAAATCAATGATTTTCTCATTGCCTTTGCTGAAAAGCAGGTCCCAGGCACATGAGGACAAAGATGTAACCAAGGATTCCTGACATTTCCCATGCTTCTGATCTCTGACTGTAAAAAGACATGATCGCTCCTGAGGCAGCTGCTCTGTGAGATAGGAAAGGCACAAGCAGCAGAAATGACTGCTCTGTATCACACCAGTTTCAGGGTATTCTCTGTCCCTTCTACCTGCCACAAACCTGGCAGGAAATTATGAAACAACCTGTGACTTCTGTAAGCAGCCACTCTCCATACAGGCAAGTCACGTAGCGCGTCGGAAAAAAATGGATTCGGAGACACGGAGAACTTGCTTTTATGACAACATGGGAAATCTCAGAAAAAAATCCATGGAGAGGAAAAGCTTCTAGGGAATTGCTTCTAAATATCTACTTCCAAATGCCCACTTGCTGTAAAAAATCCTTTGTGCAGTTCCCTGCATTCTCAAGAATCCTCAGGGTTACTGTGCCAGCTGCCCCCATTTACTCAAACACAAACATATTCCTCATGATTGCACTTCCCATACCACACCTTTGCTTCCCAGTGTGCGATAACGAGACGGATTTTTCCCCAAAGTCATTACAATTTATTGATGGAACAGGTTATTGTCTTCTGATGCTCATCTGAGCATTGTGCAAGAACTGCACAAATACAGATGAATAATTCTCGAACAGGGTAAAGAGTTTTTCTAAAACATCCCAACATGAAAATGACTGCTCAGAGAAAACAGTAGCTCCATGCACACTTTCTATTTACAATTTGGCCAAAAATCAGATTTAACTTCCGAACTGTACTTTCCTCCTACAAACAACATGGATTAAATGCTTCTGCTAGGAGAGATAAATCAGAGCACTGCTGGCTGTGTACACAGGGTGCGTCTTCTGGGCAAAATATTTTGTATTGTCTGAAGCAAGCAGAGAATGGGAGAAAGGATCTTCCACCCACTTCTCATGTAGCTCAGCCACCATCCCAAACTCAGTTCCATGTTCTATGCTGTTCCAGGAAGCTGACATACAGGGCCACCAAGGTCAAAAGCTGCTGCATATGGAAAACTTAATATGGTTTATTATTTTCCCTAAAATATAAATTATACACCTTAGAAAAACAACTAAAACAAACCCAAAAAGAAATTAAAAAATGGTACTAATTCTTCAAAGTACATTTTCTTCCATGCTGCAGAATAATGGATCCACTTCAGGAAGCGCCACAAGTAGGCAGGTCTGTGGACCCATGATCAATAAACATCTGCAGAATATTGTATATTCAGGTTCTGCTTTAGGAAGTTCAGGGGAATGGGCCTAGCTGCAATCCAGTGAATAAATCCTGCATTAGGGAACACATGCTGCATTGGGGAATGCCATCACTTGGATGGGAAACAGGATCTGAGACAATCAGGAGAATGGACTGAGTGAGCAAGAATCACGGTACCTGACCCAGTGCCCTAATTTCCACAGGAAATTACTGCACCACTTCCTGCCCCAGTCTTAGGCAAAAGGGATGGAATTTCTCAGTGTAAGGACTCCTCCATTCCCAGAGATGAGAACAGGATTTCTCTCTGGAGTTCACTCTCTAGCCAGGTGATGAGCTTGTCCCAGCAGGCAGTGCCACCCCTGCAGCCAGCCCTGCTGTGCAGCACTCACTGCCACCCCTGCAGCCAGCCCTGCAGCCAGCCCTGCCCTGCTGTGCAGCACTGCCACCCCTGCAGCCACCCCTGCAGTGCAGCACTCACTGCCACCCCTGCAGCCAGCCCTGCTGTGCAGCACTCACTGCCACCCCTGCAGCCACCCCTGCAGCCAGCCCTGCTGTGCAGCACTCACTGCCACCCCTGCAGCCACCCCTGCAGCCAGCCCTGCTGTGCAGCACTCACCGTTCCTGTCGATGGCAAAGGGCACATCTGCTGTGACGATCTCGTAGTTGCAGATCTGGCTGTACTGGGGGGAGCAGTCCTCATCTATGGCTTCCACCTGCAGGATGCTGTCGTAGATCTTCCCCTCTGTCACAGTGGCCTTGTACACACTCTCCTTGAACGCTGGGGAGAACTCATTGACATCCTTCACCTGGATATGGACTACTGCCCTAAAATAGGCACACATCGAAGGGAAAAATTAGTTTATTGTGACACCTCACTAACAGTTTCTTCCAAAAAAATTGAAAAGACTAACAAAACATATCTAGAAAACTATGTAAGCCTCTATGAAAATGAGATATTACTGAATTTTTATGTTTAATTTGCCTAATCTTAATGTGGCACTAGGTAAAAGTCTATTGCCATGGCTTGTAGGGAGAGGGTTTCACGGTGTTCCCTATTAAAATCTGCCCCTAAAAATGAACCCCAGCAGAAAGCCAATGATATCATTACAGTGTAAAATAAGCAAAGAGAGAAGAAAAAAAATCACAGTAGTCTTACATATCCACTACCTAAAAATGGTCAGTTTACAAACGTTCTTCCATATTACATAAGGCTCTCACCTTCTGCTGATGATAATTATCTAATCCTCCAATTAGTTACAACACTGTACATGTGTACAGTGAGTAACCTCTAAAGGCCTTGCTTTGGAAGGATTTGATTTCTGTTTGGTTTGATAGGCAGGGTGACAGAGGGACACAGAGGGGATGTTCTAGAGCAATGGCAGAGCCACAGTAAAGGCTGGGACCCCAGACAGTGTCGCTGAGCCTGTGCTACCAGACAGAGTCTGGGGGCAGTGGGCCAGATTTCATTTCGTCAAGATTAGACCAAAATTTTCCACAGGTGGATTTCTACCAGATTGTTACTGACGTGAGAAGGGGGGAACATGATAAAATTTGATATTTTGAAGTAAAACCCCTTTCTGTGATTTGATGGTTATCTGCTATTGCAGGCTTCCTCCTAAATCTGTGATCTTTTTAAATATCCTGAAAACTTCAGCATGCATTATAGACCTAATTAAATTTTTAATTGTCATGTGTCCTGGATGAGCAAAAGGAGGAATGATTACTATAAATCATTTATTATAATGGCTCTCAGCAAAACGAACCATTTGTACAGCACTTATACATCTACGTGAGTTAAATTCATCTTTAATGACAAATGGTCTGGAGCTTAGTTTCATGAATTAAAAGAGGAAAAAAGGCACTGTACCACCTAAGCTTATGCAGGAAATAGGCTCCACAGTAAAAAGTACCACCTACTGACCTTCAATATACTCCTCTTCAGAGGATTTTAGTTCCTCTGAGACTCGCTGTCCAAAAGCTGAGGTCAGAGACACTGTTCAAACGTGACACTGCTCAGCTTATGACATACACATACTAAAAAAAAGGGGATGATTCCTCTTTTCTTACCATTTGAAATGAGATGAACAGAGAGAAAACCTATTTAAAAATTGTGAATATCAATTGAAAGCCAGCTTCTATGACCTGGATGTATTCAACGTGAAAGCAAGAATGGAAAATGTAAACCAAAACTGAGATGCATTTATCCACTTGAATGGGGATCCTGTCAAAAGCTTTCACTGAAGCAAACAAAAAGGAATATATTTTCTAATAGGAAAAAGGAATGAAAAAATGGGTGGAATATTGCAACAATGGTTCATCTTTGTTCTATTTGCTTTCTACCCGACAGTAACACAGACTGTAGAGTGAATGTACACCAAAGCAAAAAAAGATTTCTTCTAATTTTCACCCACTTGTGAGATTTCTTCCAGTTTGTTCCACCTGGTCCTGATCCACAGTCGTAGGCCTGGATGATGAATGTGTACTCCTTCTGCAGCTCACAGTCGATGGGGCTCTTTGCTCGGAGCCGACCCTCTCCAGATGTCTTGTTCAGCACAACAGCCTCGAAGGGCATTTCCTGCCCGTGGATTTTAAAAGCGCATATTTCACCTGTGAGGAACAGCACAAAACAATCATAACTGGGGGGGTCTAAGTCTTATGCACTGGAGTGATACCTGCAAAGTTCATTTGTGTTTCACCTGCTGTTACAGAGGGGGAAATACAGACTCAGGCACCAGGTCATTATGCATCCAAAAGGGCCATTAAGCAGGTGCTTGTGCAGTGGGATGCGCTGCGTGCAGCTCCAGGCACACACCTCCCTCTTCCTCTGTCAGTGCTAAATGGTTTCTGAAAGCCCCAGAGGCCATTCCATATGGTACCAACACCAACACTGAGCTAAATTATTTTTGAGCTAAACTAAGAGACTGTGTTTATTTAAAGAAAATAGCAAAAAGAAAAATAGATAATACTTCAGAGGTGGTCTTTTTTTAACTGCTGTTGCTCCTTGAGCCACTTGAGCTGCCAGGTGGTAGTGGATGTGCAGATTCTTGCAGTTTAGTTTCCCAACAGTGGAAAAACTAATGGTGCAGAACATGGGCACATTCAAAATACATCCTGCTTTATTTACAGACATACATCATCCTTGGAACAGAAGTAGTCGAAGGAACACAGACGAGTGTCCCTTTTGGACATCTCAGTCACCCACCCACATTCACACTCTCATACATGAGTGCCTTCTTGGCAGCAGCTCACTCTGCCTCCAAACTGTTTCCTAATATAATAGATCCATAGCATCTCTCAGAGGAGTACTATAGAACAAAACAGATGATATAGCAAGGACTAAAAAAAATTGATTTGGTCGCAAAAGACAACACAAAGAATCTTGTGAGAATATGAGTCTGGAAAGGGAAAAAGACCCAGTTTCTGGTGTTCCTTTTTTTATCCTTCATACTGATAGCACGGATATGCACACACACTGAGTTCATTTTTAACCACTCCAGAATCCAACTTTAAAAATGAAATATTTATACAAAGACCAATGCGACTTAAATATTTTTATGACACATTAAACACATGCTCTTTTATGAGCAAGTCAGTCTCAGGACATGCATTATAGATTCTAAGCTGTCTCCCACTCACATAATCCTTTTCCATTTATTTCCAATTTACAGTTGCAGCCTTTTGGAAATCTCCTTGCCAATCATATCTGAGCCAAGTGCCAAATTCTAAATTAACTCTGAATCTATGACCTCTAATTCAGGCCTGGCTCCTCTTTCTCTATTATAACATCTTGTTTATTTTTGCAAAAGAGAGCAGACAGTGACTTTATAGAAGTGCTGAAGTTCATAATTCCTATAATGTGTGAAAAATAAAAAATGGCAAGGGTGTATGTGCAGGGAGGGTGGGGATTAAGTACACTGAGGTAGAAACACAGGATTTTTAGAACATTCCCTCCACTATCATCACATAGGTTTCCCTTTATGACCACAGGAGCTGAAGCTTTGCTCAGCTACATCCACTGACATTTAAGCAGACTAATCCCACACTTAACAATTGCAATCAATCCTATGGATGCCATTATAGGACCAGCACGTGATTGTTTTGGTAATTATGAGGCACTGAAAATGTGCAATAACCATTTGCTTGGACATTTTCCTGCTGCACCCCCTCCCTCCAGGGGTGTGAAAGGGCCGTGGAGTTTCCCAGGACTAAGCTGTGCTCTTTTCCAAGCTCTCTGCTGTTCACCCTCAAGGAGCTACAGGAGAAACAATGGACTTTACCTTGAGAGTCAGATTTTGAAAAAGACTAACACTTTTCACATCCATAAAAGCAGGCTGCAACAGGGTAACGAACTGTGCACAGGGACCAAAGCACGAGATTAAGAGGAGGCCGAAGTGAAGCAGCTTGTTCAGCTTTAACCATGGGCACTGATCACCGAGTTTGTATCCCACTGCTGTCACACACAACCTTCAAAAAAAATTATTTGAGTTTCCTTGCAACTTCAAAACGAAACATTCATCTAAAATGGTATTGTGGATTTCAGTGTTATTTTAATTGAATACAAAATTAACCAGTGCAAACATGGGAAGCGTAATGGAAAATACTGTTTGTTGTGTTCTATGAAGACTGGCCTTCATAATTTCTTAATGAAGTTTTCCTGAGATGCACTAGCCATCAACAGGAATCCTAACTTCAGTGGTTTGTGTTTATTATTTTATTGATCCACTCTTTGATTGCAAACCATACAGCATTTGCAAGATGTCTAAGCTACAGTTCCTAAAAAACAGAAATAGCTCCAGGCAGAAAAAAGTTCTCTCAGCCCTTATCTAAATATTTATCATTTTTTCCTCTCCAAAGGCAGAGCCCTAATGCAAAGCAATCATAGAAGCAGCACATGTTCCAATTAGATCTCATCAAATATTTTAGAAGTCTCTATATCCCGCTTCTATGCGAGATACTCCAGCTTTAAATGTAACTCTAATTTTGTCTCCATATTCCTATTTGCCAAAGATAAAATGATGACAGCTGCCTAGATCTGGTGAGATATTTGTAAACACACTGCAAAGAACCCACATAAGCTTCCAGAATTTGGCTACAGCAACATACTCATATGAAAACAACTGCAAATGTTTTTAAAAACTCGGTAAGAATTTTTTTCAAAAGGCTCTACTGCTGTTTGCAAAGAAATGAGTTAACACTGCCGAAAAATTAAAATGTACAGGATCATGATTTTTTTACAAGGTGTCTTAGTGACTGTATTGCAAGTGGAAATAACAGAGTTGTAAGATATGTTACGTTGTATGATAAGTTGTGTGTCTGGCAGTGGACTTTACTTAATTTTCTGCAAAGCAAAAAATTAAGTAAAGTCCACTGCCAGACACACACACACACTGACAGATATATGGAACTACTATTATTAAGCATTACAAATAGTGTCTTTAAAACGTAACAGATACTTTTCTCATCATTAAACAGAGCTACAGGACTTTATTTCAGCCCAGCTGAGCTAACCCCAAACCTACATGATGCCAATGGGAATTGTACCAAGCCTATCTTATTTACTGGGGTCTTAGGTAAGTATGGTTTTGTAACTCACTGGAGGGAAAGGAGACAGAGTTTCTCCCCTACTCAGACTCACCACTGAAGTTGCAGGACCTTGGCACCACCTTCCTCCCTTCTCCTTTGCAAGGTTGAAATAATGAGAGTGCAAATTGGGACATTGTTTTTCTCCCAACAGACAACCCAGCAAAATTCTGTGCTTTGTTCTTCACTTCATGTGAATGGGTTTGGGAGCAGGTGGATATAGGATTTTGTGATCATAGAAATGGTGGTAGCATTGAATTGCTTAAAAAAAGGATAAGTTGGTGACACCATGTAAAGGTAGAAGCAGATTAAGGAGATCCTATAGCAATTGCCAGGGCAGAGGGAAAATATCTCTTCTCAAGGCCAGGATGCACATCCTGAGGGCTTCCAGCTGCTTCCTACAGAACCTTCTGGTTGCAGGGTTGAACTCTGCTGAGAGTTTCACTTTAAAACATGTTTTAACTAAACTCTGGACACGTTTTTCTTCAAATAATTCAGACTAGCATTAGCCATAAGCAGCTATTAATTTTGAAGTTTACATTCTTTTAAGTTTGAAAGCCTTGGTAGAGATCCATATGTTACTACTGCAGGGATAATAAGGATATAATTTTCCTTGTAAAAACTGTAATAGCTTGAAAAAAAGCTACTGACAGTTCATAAATTCTGAAACATAACCACCAAATTTATCCACTTGTTTGGAAATTGATAAAGACAATGTTTCACATGCAGTCACATTTACATGCAAGATTTAGAGATTATAATCCTTAATCAATAAAACTGTATTACAAATTACTGCCTTTTATATGAAACACCAAATTCATGCTTCTTTCAGTAGAAATAATAGTCCCCAATGTTACTCCTTTAATAACTACACAGCCTCATTCACCTGAATTTCAGAAGTTATTAAAAAACACTGCATGCTTATTTGGCCTTTCACAGCTCCCTTTGCTACTTCCTCAGCCTTCACTACACCAAGAATACTGAAGACTTCAGATGGAAAGCTCGGATCTCTGCCGTTTCATCACTGGCATCAATAGTTAAAAAAAGGCAACAGTTGTACATGACTCAGGAATCACCAAGTGCTGTTTCACTCGGTGGGCTGAGGTTCAGCAAGGCCAAGTGCTGGGCCACCACAACCCTGCGGTGCTCCAGGCTGGGGCACAGTGGCTGGAAAGTGCCAGCAGAACAGGAGCTGGGGGTGCTGGCCAGCAGTGGCTGAACAGGAGCCAGCTGTGCCCAGGTGGCCCAAAAGGCCGATGGCAGCGTGTGTCACAGCCTTGGCCTGTGCCAGCAATGGGGTGGCCAGCAGGACCAGGGCAGTGACCCCCCTGTACTCGGCACTGGTGAGGCCACACATCACACCCCGGGCCCAGGTCTGGGTCCCTCACTGCAGGAAAGACATCGAGGGGCTGCAGTGAGTCCAGAGAGCGGAATGGAGCTGGGAAGGGTCCGGAGCGCAGCGCTGATGAGGAGTGATTGAGGGAGATGGGGGGGCTCAGCCTGCAGAAAAGGAGGCTCAGGGGAGACCTCACGGCTCTCTACAGCTCCCTGAGAGGAGGCTGGAGGGGGATGGCATCAGTCTCTCCTCCAAGGTAACGAGTGATAGGGAGAGTAAACGGCCTCAAGTTGCACCAGGGCAGGTTTAGACTGGATGATAGCAAAAATGTTCCCACCAGAAGTGTGGGTCAGGCACTGGCACAGGCTGCCCAGGCCAGTGGTGGCATCAACATCCCCGGAGGGATTCAAAAGACGTGGAAATGTGACACTCAGGGACATGGTTAGTGATGGGCTTGGAAGTGCTGGGTTAGTGCTACACTCAGCGATTTTAAACGTCTTTCCAACCTTAGTGATAATTGCACACTTAGGCAATCCCATGAGTCCTTATGGAATGGAACTCACACTGCTGTGTCCAGGACACGCCTGGGTGTGTGACGTACACACATGGATTTGCTCCTGAAACCATTTGTTAACTTCAACTACGTTTTAAAGAGATGAATTGTTTCCCTCAAGTGCTGGGAAATTATGCAGCTCCGCAATACAGAGATGCTGCAGAAAAAGCAGAGGGGTGACAAAGAGGTCACATCTCACTAAACAGCAAACAGAGCACACAAAACTGTTCTAAAAGCTCAACAAGAAGAAAAGCTTCAATTCTATCTTGTACCTTTTAGGTAGCAGTAAATCAAACATGAAGCTCAAACCTCTAGGAAAGCAGGCTTCATTAGTTTGCTGCTGACAAAATTACTCATTTACATTCATATCCTGTTCTAATTTTATTACTCTCTAGCCTTTTATCACGCTTCCATGTGTGTTTCTCTCTGACGTGCAAAACAACATAGATAATCCTTTATTTAAAATTAAGGTTGCAGTTTTATACTTCCTGAGGTAAGCACAGAGTCCCTGGAAGATCCCAAAGTGTCTAAGAATCAAAGCCCCAGGACCACATGGCAAATCCACTCCCACTCTGAAGGAGACAAAACCCCTGTTCAGGACAGATGCATATCAAGTTTTGATTCAAAGAACAGTCAGAAATGCCATGACCAAGGTGTTACAGTGACCTCTAAAGCTTTGCACACGAATGACAATAACACTGCTTTTTCCTTAGGTGGGTCCTTCAAGAACTTAATTCAGCTCCACGGATCCAGCAAGTCATAAAAGAGGAACCTGACAGCCACCACTAATGAATCTTCTTCATGTACTACATGCCACCAGTAGGCTTCCAAAAATTTTACAGAACGTGTGGATTTGCTTGTGGCATGACTTTCCTCTTGTTCTAACTAAAAGTTTGTCAACAAAATTGAAGTACTCTCAGTATGAACCAAATTTGAATCTTTAAGGCTTTACACGTGGATAGAAATCCAAACACAGGCACGCTGTTCTTGGAAAATTTACCAGCAAAGATCTCTCGTGGCACTTGGATGGACACCTGCAAATCAGCACCACAGCTGGGACACTGCTCCACTTGCTGTTTTCTCAGAAACACGACATGCTGGCAATGTCAGATTTCCCAATAACTTTTTTCAGGGGTTGCTGTTTCTCTGGTTTTTTTTAATCCAGCCTTCCACGATAACAGCTGTACACAAGTTTCTCTGCTGGAATCCTGCAAATGCCTCCTGCAGTGCAGAGCTGGTGACCTTTCGAGGGACTCTCACTGGGCAGGTTTACAGCTTTGACAAGTTTTTCTATCACAGGCTGTAGCTACTGTTTAAATAATTACAGAATGCAGAAGGTTATGTTTTGAAGGAGGAAAGGGTAGTTGTCTGGGAAAAGGAGTCAAAATAATAATTAGAGATGTAAAATATCTGTAAGGATAGGGGAAAAAAATAAGGTAGTAACTACTGTATATGCTTTTCCAGCTCATTTAAGTCAACACTATTAAACTCATACTGAAATACTAAATTCCAGGAAGCAATACTGAAATCATGAACAGAGGGAAGTATTAATGCCTTAATATGATACCAAAAATTATTATTTCCTCGTATCTAATTTTATGGGCAACCCGCTCTGCAAAGCAAGAGCATAAATCCACTGCTACCCTTCCTGTTCCATGGATTTGGAACTGGAAGAGGGGAAAACTGCACTTGCACTTCAAGTAATTCATTGTTGCCATAAGCTCACACCAAATAAACCAGGCTTCATCCTTCTGCTGAAGCAGAGACCAATTGCTCAGGATAAAAAGATAGTTCTGTGGGCAGCATAAAAGCAGCAGTGATATCTGGGTTTCCTCCTGGCTCCACAATAAGTTCCCTTACTCTACAATTTTATTTACATAGATCTTGCTTTAAAAGTGTGATTTTTCTGGACAAACTGTGATTCTAGTGAGATATCTGACCACATTGCTCTGTTGGAATCCCCCACTGCTGACACGCACAACACGTCCCACTCAGGGCCGCACTCCAGCTCAAATGATGGAGAACTGATACATGTTTATTTGAAAACTGCAATAAACATTGAGGTGGATTAGAAAAATAAGTAACAAGGAGATAAATGTCTGTGCACGTAAAGATGTGCTTAATTAACTACTGACTGTGCCTTTTGCAAACACCCTCTACTCCAAAAGCATAGAAATACAAAATATTGTCATTCCTTCCTCCCATCAATCAAACCCTTGCCAAATTAACACTCTATTACAAATAATTTCAAACATTTCTTAATCTTTAATTCTTTCTGAAATCTGCAAGATTCAAGAGAGAAAAAAAGCAAGAAAGCATGATTTTAAGAACAGTACCAAAAAAGTATAGTTTTATAATCAGTGTGTGCAGCTCCACGCCCACCTGCACCAATGGAAGGCTTTTGTCACCTCAAGTGTCATGTTTGGAAGCATCCCATGGATTCAGGAGTGCATCCAGTGTCACACAGCCACACACTCAGCACACAGGAACAGCTGTCACATTTAGTTACAGTGCTGTAAGGCACAGCACAGGCTCTTTAACAGCTACACGAGCATCCCCGAGAAATATTTGCCTTGGCATTTTTTAGAATACCACATTATAATGAACTATTTGAAAAATTAATCCTGCAACCGTGTACTTAAGCCTGTGGAAAAAGCACATTAATAAAAGGAACTTTATCCTCCAGGAGCCAAGTGAAGCATAATTACGCAGTTCCCAACTGGGTCATTTTCTGCTCTCCTTTTTCACAGGTGTCAATAACAACCACAAACACCTCTGGGTCGTTGTCTTCACGCCCATTACCTGCATTGTTTGGGCAGTGCTCACTCGAGGCTGACACATCTGCAGTTGTGACTGCAGCAGCAGATCAAACACCACTTGGCTTCAGACACTCCTCTTCCACGAAACACAGAGCCCCAGATGCTCCCACTGCCCTAATTCCACGTTCGTGTCTGAAAGATGGGTCACGAAGCTATTTCACCTCTAGATTAGTGAGGTCTACACTGAGAAAAATAGGAGATAACTTGCCTTATGAGGCCCTGACCCAATTTACTGTGTATATCCTTTAGAAAAAAAAGTGGACCTATTTTTAAAAGAGCGACCTAGAGGTCTCTGCACATAAAATTAAAAAGGTTATTACAATGCTTGCAATAATTTCCTGCCACTAAGCATTACTGAGCAGTTAAAGAACAAATGCTAATAAAATATGGGAAAGTAGCTAATGATGTATAATATTCCTAAGATTTTCAAATGAAACAGAGACCTAGAATTAGGAATGTTGGCTAGCAAATATATATTGCTTACAGAATTCCTTCAGTCCTGCAGGCAAACCCAACAGAAATATTTCCTGCAGCAGGATAGGTGCTCCAACATGACCTGCTAGATTTGGCTCCCTTGTGAGATACACAGAGATAAATAAGAAAATGAACATCACCGTGTCACACTCAGAGTAGAAAATCAGCAGCTGTTTAGTCTGCAGAGGACTCAGCAGACTGACAGAAAACCTTACTTTTTAATTAAACTACTTTCCCTAGGGCCCTATATCAAGGCAGACAATTTCTGAGATAAAGCAGCTTGGAAAATGTTGAATTTATTAAAATGATTATTTCCCTGAATAATTTCAAAGGCATTGTTTTGGGGCATAGTTAGCTAATTCAAAGCACACAGTGAATGATCAATCAGTTTTTTCTGTTTCTTTTGAATCAAAAGTATGAGTTAGCTCTAACTTAAGAGCTACACCAGGAACTT
The DNA here is from genome assembly GCA_013397055.1 of Pachycephala philippinensis. Classification (NCBI taxonomy): domain Eukaryota; kingdom Metazoa; phylum Chordata; class Aves; order Passeriformes; genus Pachycephala; species Pachycephala philippinensis. The sequence continues at coordinate 1,022,717 of VWZT01016783.1, forward strand.
TGGAGTGGCTAGCACATAATTTAAACAGCAGACTCAACCACGCAAACCAGAGAGGCAAATACTAGGAGCTAGGAATGTCCTGCAAAAGTAACAACCATAAAATAATTCCTTTGAATAATTGTGGAGCTTCCATGGCATTGGCACCCTATGAAATGAGTTCAAAGGGAAACGTATGAAGTTTGGATCTTTTCAGTGGCTTCTAAACTCTGGCTAACACACACAGTAAAATGTCAGAGATGCATTAGGTGTGTCAGGACTCTTCCACCTTTTGCCCACAAAAACACACGTGAGGCAAGGCATTGAGTGAGAGCTTAGGAAAGGGATAAAGTGCTCACACATCCTCAAGTTTTCAGTCAGCTGTTTACTCTGCTGTGGCCGCTTCTTACAGAAGCAGATTAAATAAAAAATTTAGGAACATTAATTTAATCTTGGCATGGAGCCTGGACACAAGGGATTAGTCTGTGCATCCTGCAGACACGCAGCAAAGTAGAGCACTGAGTTTAATTGTTACAAGAGTACCATATGGTTCCTTCTGATCATGGCTTTTTTTCATTTGTTTTTACTTCCACTTGCGTGCCTTTAAACAATCTGAAATACTCAGCTCCTGATGTAAAGTCATCATTTGGACTGGATCTCTAGACAGGATGAGTTACTTTGTACAAAAATGCTTCTGCAACAAAGCATCATCTCAAATGAAAAGCAACACAGTCAAAATTATAGCATCTGGCTTTTTATCAGAATGGAAATCACCTAGTGAAGATAACAAAATTCATCAAAAGGTGAATGCAGATTTCCCTAGAAGATCAGGTGTACTCTAATTTGTTTGGACACTTAGAATTGCTTTTTCTATTTCTAACAATATATATTCAGTTCATCCTATTCCTCTGAGCCTCACAATCTCCTCCTCTTTTGTTCTGTTTAGTTTAATACTTCCTACCACACTTTTATAAAGAGAAGTCTCAGTGCCTTTTTACTGTGCTGGTCTTAAGGAAGGTTGCTCCCCACCAGCCCAATAATCCATGAGACAGCTCCAGCCACGGAGCAGAGCTCAGGCAGACAGCAAATGTCTGTGTTTTTATGCAGAAGAGGCTTGCAGTGCTGTGTCACTCTCAGGCAGTTCAGGAGAATTCCTGTTTTTCAGACACAGCAATCCAAGAGTCCCCAGCACAGCTTTGTGTAGAGCTGCCTTCACCTGCTCAGGTTTAGAGTCTGACACGAGAGAGGTGTGAGAACCTGAGCTGTGTGAGCTGACTGCCTCAGTACTTCCAGCTGCCACTGGGAAACTCCTTCTTGATATTTGGTTCTTTATTCCCAGCTTTTCATTCTCCTGATAGCAGCACAAATGCTTAAGCAGTGCAAAATCCCAGATTTTTCTGAAACAGTAACTAATTCCTACTCAGAGTTGAGTAAGATCCTTGTTTCTCAATGCAAGACTGCCAAGCTTAACAGGTCCTGATACATTCCATGATTCAGATGGTACTCCAGCCACCAAAACAATTCCAGAAGCACAGACCCATGGCACGAGATTTATACTGGGGAGGATTGTGCTCCAGTAAATCTCTGACTGATGGCAAACACAGCTATTTCATGGAATAGTATGGTCAGTAGTAGAATAATGTAATTTTTCCTATATGGAAACTTAGATTAAGGTTTTTATACTCTCACTGACATGAAAATAACTCTAATGGATATCTGAACTGCAGCTGTGTTGAGCCTAAAGATACAGGACAGCCATTAAGAACTCCATTGTAAAAATAGGGGCTCTGTCCCTTCTAAGATTTTGCACTGGCATATCTTACTCATATTAATTATTCAGCAATGCAAAGAGCTTTGCTTTCTAAACTGTAAATTCAAAGCCACAGTGAGCTCAGCATGCTGGGGTTTGTGCTTTTTATCATCTAACCCGCTGAAAACCCCTATTTATTTGCTATATCTCTTAGATGTTATCCTATTTCTTGCCCTCTTGAGCAGGAGCTCCACAGAGGACAGAAGTGGTGTTGTTCAGCAGCTTTGAAGATGGTGTTAGCTTTTCTTCCCAATCTGAAATTAAAAACTGTTTGAAACTTTCCATGAAACTGAGGTGCGTCAAAATAGTTGTTTTTAGAGAAAGGTCAGACTCTCAATTCAGTCCTCTCAAAAACCCCCTCAGCACTGCAGAAATGGCAGAAATATCAAAAAATCCACAAAATGCTTCTACTTCAGTACAATTATATTTTTGATAAATCATATTTTTGCCAGCTCCACTACAAATACTTAATGACTTTGCTCTTTCTCTTTGACTTCTGCTCCATGTCTGCTGCCCACTTCTGGCTGCGTTAGTCTGAGAGGTGCTTGTGACTTTTACAAAAATTACCCTTCCTTGTTTCTTCGCACATGTAAGAGACTGGGTGGCACTTGCCACAGACTGCAGTGGCCTGGGAGTTCACCATCACTAATTTATGTGAATTTGGACTTTCTAGGAATTTCTAATCACTTGATTTATTGTCCTCAAAGCACGCGTGGTCTTGCAAACATTTCAGTGTCTGCGGATGTAACAGGGTTGTTGTTCCAATATCACAGGCCTCAGATCAGCCTTTGAGTAAGTCCCTGCTGCAAGTGCAGAACTTAAGTCCTGAGGGAATGACAAAAACTCTAAAAGTGGACTGAATTCCACTGGTTGGTTGTGGAATCCAACGTGAAACAAACCATGTTGTGGATACATATTTCAGTTTCACCTCTATATTGAAATATCTGCAGATTTATGCCCTATCCTTTAAATTACTAAAAATCTTTCTTTCTTTTGGCGTATTTTGCATCTCTAAGAGTTAAGGCTTCTGTGGGAGTTTTGAGAGGTCTGGATTTAAGTATAGACGTAAGTCTTTGCGTAGCAAACCCTTTTAATGTGTTATAATGTGAACTCCCAAGGACAGTTCTGTATCAGCTTTTTGAGCAAATGAGATACCACAATAAAAAAAAAAAAGACTATCTGAAAATAGAGCTGAATTTAAAAGTACAGCCTGGATCTTACTGATTATTTACAAATTTTGCATTGATATCAATGGCAAAAGGCAATCCCTTGCTGAGTGCTGCTAAAATCCATAATTGCTAAAGGCTAAATTAACCTTGGTAACCAAAGTGCAATAAAACTAAAGGTTGTAATACAGAAATGAACACAGATCTCACAGTTACCAGCAGCTGTTACGAATAATATCACAGTTCTTGCTAAGAGATTATTTTTCTACTTAGTCTGTATTCCACCCCAAGACCAAAGCTTATTTTTTATGCTTTAGGAGCTATGGCTGAACTTCAGTTGCAATTTAATTTTTAATCTGAAATTAATGGAATGAAGGATGCAACTATTAAAACCAAACATGTGCAATATAAAGCAATAAAAAAGTAACACCATGTAAATTCCACAATAATAAATCATTCCAGTGATTCAGAAAGTACAAATAAATATCTATGTAGTTTCTATTTAACTGTTCGTCAACAGCGTAAAGAAACAAATTATATTTGCAGTTTCTGAAGTAAATTATAATATTAATTTGACTATCTAGTAGGAAATACAAAGTATTTTATCACGATGTAAAGTTAATTCAAAGCCAGTTTTGTGGTTACCACTCAACAACACTTAGTGGCATTTGCATTTATACCTTCCCAAGTGGTCAAACAGATTTTGGCTGTGGCAGAACTCCTCTGTGAATGCTCAGCTCTAGCCCTGGGAGGCAAGCACTGTGTTGACACAGTTTTTTGAACAGCCATTTACAGACCTGAATTTTTGGGTGACAAATGTGTTTTTGGAAGGAGGAACTGAGTAACTGCTTGTCAAGGCACTTGCTGAAAACAGCTTCTCTATTAGCTTTTACCCCATATATTTCTGAACATTCTGATTTCATTTAAGAAGTGGCGTTTTCTCTCAGTGAATATGGTGCAAAGCTGTCAGCTAGGAACGATCAATAACAGCAGTGTTATCTGCACTGGGTGGGTTATTTCACTCCAAGTCACCCCTGCTTGCTCCGAGGACACAAATGCCACTGAGAGTCTCCTCTCCTCTCAGCCCTGCAGCACACGACTCACACCGAGTGACCAGGATCACGCTCCCCCTGCCACATCATCAGCAGCCTTGTTTACTGAAAAACTCATTTCCAGATGTATTGAGTCAATGCTGATCCTCGGGAATTCACTGGGAATTGCAGGTGCTTACAAAGCCTCAAGACCAGGCTGTCTATCATGATCATATTTGAGCTAAATAACATAATTGTACAAGTGTCTTTAAGGGCATATTCTGATCACAGAGGGATTGAAGAGTTGTCAGGGAGAGCCCAAGGAATCTTTATTCTCATTAAATACTTAGACAGAACATTCTGTCTCTGTAAGACTGGGCTGAGCTTATAGATGTAACAGTTAAAAATGCTTCTGATTTGTTGCAAACAGAGCACACAGGAAAATAATGAAACAGTGACAAACAAAGTACTGCTTTAAGAACTAGAAATGAAGTAACACAGGAAATCAGCCACGCTTGTGCCAAGGCTGCACACCATGAGATGATGGGGGCCATCTCACAAAACCCAGCAAACACCTGGGAACAACTGGGATTCAGGACCAAAAATTGGCCCCTTCCACATCCACTTGTGTCCCTGGCATGTCTCTCTGGGCAGGGTGCTCTCCTGGGGACCAGAAGGAACCCAGGGAAACAGGATGCTGTCAATCAGGTAAATCTCACCTGAGTGAAGTTCTTCAAACACTCCAAAAATGCATTAACACCAGTTCTGTGGTTAATGAAAAATAAGCAGCCTCAACTGGCAAAAAAACCCCCAGCAACGACCCTCATCATCCTCCCAGTGTTGCTCCATAATCAGAACATTATGGCTGTCAAAATTACTTATCAATGACAGCTCACTTGGCAGATTATAACTGCTTAAAGAGCCATAATGGTCCAGAGATACGCAGCTGAGTAACCCTTGAAGAATTTTGAATATTATAGGTCTGATAAATTAGATGGTAATGAAAGGAAAGTTATTAAAGCACTTCTTATTTTTCACAAGTTACGATTTTCAAATTACCAAGTGTGCCAGCTTTTACATCTACAATCCACATTCTGCAAACGGGGTAAAAAAGCTTCCCAGCTGTGGCACTGGTACAAGTGATAAAGTCTGAAAGGAACACATTCGGCCCATTTCAGGTGGAGCAGCAGCTCCTTCTCTTCTCCAGAATTCTGGGAATTCTCAGAAGAGCACGTGTGTGTGTATGTGTGCACTGCAGGGAGCAGGTAGGGAAACACTAATAAAACCCAAACATACAAAAACCTCCTGGCTCGAAAGGAGATGAACCCTTGGTATCTGCCCCTGAACAAAAGGGAAGTCAGTGACACCAAGGAGTGACTACAACTTCAATCATGGGCCAGGCTTGCTTGGTCTTTTGAAATGGTTTCTTCTGGTTTCCTTTCCACAGTGGAACAGATGTGTAAACCTTCAGGCACACAAACTGCTTACCCCACTGCCCTCTGCTCCAGGCAGTCACTGCAGAGATTCCCTTCTCCCCCTCTTTTTTCTTTTTGGTTTTTGTGGGGTTTTTTGGTTTGATTTTTTGTTTGCTTGGATTTTTTTTTTTTGTTTGTTCAGATCTCTCATATAGGATAGGGCAGCAGAAGATGATGGGGGAAGAAGAATCAAGTGTTTTATTAAAACAACCAGTGTTTCTTTTTCACAGTTTTACATCCTGGGTAGAAGGCAATCAGGTAACTGATAATGACTTTCTTTTGTTTGTTTTAGCGAGGAACTAGATGACAAACCAGATCTCTCATATCAGGTTATTCATAGCTTTGTTCCACTGGCCTCAGGAATCTGTTCTCTGTTTTTATAACTGGAAGCAAACAAAATAAGCACAATAATGCCCAGTGACAGCTGCAAATGAGGCATTTTGGGGGGGGGAATTCCAGAGCATTAATGCCTTTTTCCACTGTGAACAACACACCAACATTTATTGCTTCAATAATGCACATCCACTGTAAGTGTAAAAAACCGTGCAAGAGTTTGTGTAAATTCACTGGAGATCTCAAAAGCATAATTTAGAAGTTATTTTTACTGCTACCAGTCACTAGTACTGTGACCTGTAAATCAAGGATACATGGATACAACCACACCCAAAGAGTGATTCTATTGGCGATGACAGAGGAATAAACAGGTGTTTTTACACAGTAGCCACAGCATCTGTCCTGAATTATACTCTCTTAGCCTGCAAATGGAAGTAAAATATGGATGTGGAAAGGACTATATGAAAACACAACCACAGTGCTACTCAGATAGGAGCTTTGGAAGGATGCTTGATAGATTGTGCTATCCAGGAACAATCCTTTTGCTTTGATCATAAGGCCAAAAAAAACCAACAAAAAGAATCAGAAATTCTTTAAGCAATACTGGATTTGAAACAGTGAAAGCACCAATTCAAAATCACAAGAACAAAGTTTCCACAAAACTGATGACAGAACATATAAAACACAGGTTTTAGGAAAATCAATATTCATGATTCCATTAATTCCTTGCTGTCCAGAGCAGAAGCTCTGAAGAGGTCACTGCCCACCAGGCAGCCCATTTTTTATTAGAGGATCAAAAATATTTAGTTGCCATGACCCTCACACATTTGATTTCTGCTAGCAAATGGCACCATTGGTAGGATGATAAACCAGGCTTAAGGTGGACAATAGTCTGGCAATAATTATTCTGAGATAATCCCTGTGTTTTCAACTCTGTTCTGTAAAAATATACAGCTTTAAAAAGACATATATTCAACAACTCAGTGGGGCTTTCTGGTTTCTATACTGAAAATGCTACTGATACCAGAAAAAGGGGACTTATTTCCAGTGAATGATACAAGTCCCTCCCTCCATCTCTTTTAAAATCATGGAATTGCATCAGAAATAACAGCACTGGATGAGGCAAAGCAAGAAACTAAATCATGATGAAAGCAAGCCTTCAAAAGAAATACCTGAGGGGTCTGTGAATGAACAGGGAATAGGTGATCAATGAGACTGCTGCTGTTAATGAACCTGTACCTCCCAGGCTGAGAACTAAACCCAGGTGACAGAATTCCCTGTCCCCAGGCAGAGGGGTCACAGCTGCCAGCAGGTGCCTGAGGAGAGCAGGGCAGGAGGCAGCAGGAAGGGCTGTCCCTGCCACAGGCTACAGACAGACCCAGCATGGCCAGGGACCAGAAAGATTATTATTCTAATCTAGGATTATTCTTGTAATATCAGAATAATTAATCTGTGGAATTCCACACCAAGACAGGCTTAAGAGGGTCAGACAGTCAGGTTTGACTCCAGCAGGATGCTGCAAGAGACTGATAGCAAAGAGAGGGCAGTGACTGATCCAGACTTGTCAAAACCTCATGGAAATACAGAAACCTGCAGTTTATGGTCCCAGTCCTACCTCACCTAGGTTAAACACCAGATTTAAATGCTGTTAGAGACACCTGTCTCTTGGAAAGCATCTTTGGTAGAGGAACTAGAGAACAAGGCATGGATGCAGCTTCTCTCTGAGCCATCACACTGTTTTAAAGAAAACAAAGCAGCCAGATTTTCAAGAGTCAGAGCCAGCAAAGCTATCAGAAATGCACCATGGCAGGAATTGCACTGTTTATTCCATGCCCATCATGATTTCCTGAATACAGACACGTATTTTTGGAACTAGAAGTACCAATATATACTTACATATTTTCTCTTAACTTTCCTAATTTTAGCAGCCGCAGGGGCATGTGAGGCACATGGAAAGACCTCATAAATTCTGAATACAAGGTGCCCATTTGCCCCCACCCCCATCGAGAGGTTACCTGAGGGGCAAATTGCAAGACCTTGTCCCAAATGAGATGCAGGTTTGCTGCAGGGCCTGTTCTGAACCCACACCACCCAGAACTCTCTGTCCCCTTGGGTAGCACCACGAGTCTCTTGCCATGAGATGCTCAGGACACTCTGGAAAAAGTTTTATAGACAAAAGTACTGTGCAGGTATTACAGCCATCAGCATCTGTCAGGTTAGCAACCCTGTCCACAGAAGAGACACCCAAATTTTACATGATTTACTTCAGAAAAAGAAACTTTGTTTTTTTCCTGCAAACTTCAGCATATTCAAAATGGAAATTGCTGAGGCACAATAAACATTAGAGCTGCATCTCCAGTTTTACAACATCATTATTCACACAATGACTTTTCTTTAAAGTACTCTTAAAGAAGTATCTAGGTTGATCATAAAAAACTGTGTTATGGCCATTACATTTCTTAAACAGTTATTGTTGTTAGATGTTTAAACTTGCAGTGACAACAGGATGATCAAAGGTGAAATGAATTATGTAGCTCTGTGAAATTTCTTAGCTTGTCTGAAGAATTCTTTAGGGTCATCCTAGACCCGAGAACTGAAATACAGTTCAGTGCTTCCCTGCATGACATTTTCTAATTCTGACGTGTTTAAATTTCTTTAAATGACTTTGCATAAAGCAGAGCATTGTGAAAATATCTAAGCTAATGCCTTCTGCTGGACACATTCACTCTCACATTGGTAGCAGAACACAGCACCTTTCATGTCATTTATGCAGCAGCTGCAGTCAGAGCCAAGATCTAAAAGTAAGGAGCCAGAACTAATCCCCAAGTCCTCACACAGAGCTACCTTTTCAAGGGCTCTCATAAAAGGATATGTTGTCCTATGGCAAGTATGGGAGCACATAAAAGATTGCTCTTTCTTACAGTCTTGCAGAGGATAAGAACGATACAGACATTATTCTCTCCTCTGGGTGAGGGACAATCACAGTGACCTGGCAACCTCACTCCCTGTTAGCAAGTGAAGCTTTAATGAGGAGTGTCCTTTCTTCCTTAGAAACAAAACAAGCCCTTCAAATGAGAAAAAGGAGCAGAAAAATAGTTTAAAAACACAGAGGAAGGAAAAGACTAACCATTCCCACTGGACCTATTCAGTCCCAGATTCTCTGTACGACAAATTAAGCAGTCACAGGTTGATTTGTTGGTTTTTTGGTAGTTTGTTTGATATGGTGTTTGATTTGTCAGCTCACTCCTCTCTGCTCCAGCTACCTAGTTTTCTGTATCTGTTACTCCTTTGTCTGATGTCAGGCAAAGGATCAAAAGACTGACAACAAGGCAAAGAACTGGAGTGGCTGATCATACACAGTGCATGGCATCCAATTATTCCATGCAGCTTGCTTAAATTATTCAAGTCCCTCTGCTGTTGTTTGTAACCTTGAGAAGCTTTCTTTCCACAACGGCTTTTGTGGGAGCTGATTTAAGAGCTGTAAATACAAATAATGGGGAGATGCAGTTTAAGTGAGGAGTGAGCTGATTCTTTAAAGCCTGACTTGTTACAGGATTTCATATTCAAAACACAGAGTTCAGCCTGGATTGAATAGAATCAATGTTCCCCATGCCAGAAGGCTGAATCAGATTGCAGAGGAATTCAGTTGCCTACTCCAAAATGATTTTGTTCTCTGTCAGCATTAACTTAACAGCTGGACCTCACCATTACTTTTCAATCTCTTTGAGCTGACAACAGGGAAAGGTGCTAATAAAGAAGCAAAAATGGCTGAAAAAACACATGGGTTATAAAACAGTCACAGCTCAAAGACTTGGATTACTCATTTTCTCCTTCAACAAATCTAGCCTGCTCAGAATGAGAATTCAAGCACATTACAGCTCTGAAAATAAAAACACCAGTTGTTTTTTCTCTCCTAAAGAAACCCAAAAAAAGGACAGGAAATGTGAATGTAGAATGAAAAAAAATTAAAGCATGCATAACATTCACAGTCAAAATCCACTGTGGAGATAAGAAGTTTAAATAAAATGATAAATAAATGATATGACACTTTCTTTTAGAAAGTACTTTTTGTGCTGTTCCCTTACCCTCCTCTTTTATTTTTTAATACTTGTCATGGCTTAAAAAATATTTCAAATATTTTTAAATACTTGCTATGAATATGCATTATGTCCAACAGGCCACCACTGAATTCACAGGCTGGGTGGACACCAATTCACAGGCTGGGTGGACACCAACACATCTGCTTTGGACCAACTCCCACCTCTGGGCATTACAGATCTGCAGATCCAAGGAAGGCTTCCCCTTTTCGAAGGATTATTGCGAGAATGCGTTTTAATGACTCATGAAAATTGCTTTATAGGAAACTGCCAAGCGAGCTTTCCATCTCAGAACAGCCACCTAACAGGTCCTAAGGTAGGAATGTCATTAAAAACCTAATTTTTCTGTGTAGCACACAAAAATCCTTGACTGTATGTAGGTGTAAATCTTCCAAGAAAAAAAACACATCTCTAGGAAAGAACATCCCTCTAAACGTTTCTTTTTAACCAACTTTCAGCTTCCAACCAGTATGGATTTAATGTTCTCTTCAATATTACCCAAGGCAGAATGAAATAGATGGAGAGTTTTTCTTCAGATAGAACAGAATCATCTTCTTCAAAGAATGATTCAATTCCTTCCTCTAAATACAGTTAAAGTAGCAGTAAATGCATCTTATCAGTCCAGCTACTCGGCATTCATTTTTCAGAATAGATTTCTGCTTATAGAGATATTTATTTTCTGGTTCTCTCTAAGTTTTCCTAGCGTGCAGTTTGCAGTTTTGAATCCATTTACCCATACCAATTCCCCATAAAAGACTGTCAGCAATATCTTGCAGAATAGGAAGTAAAATACAGCATCAATGACTTGAAATTAAATGAAGCCACAAGAGAAACAGTGAACTTTACCCAAAACGCTGCCATCAGAACTGCATTTTAAAGCTGTCAGATATTTGTTATTTCAGAACAAATGCTTTTTAAAAAAA
>VWZT01016783.1:1033560-1214841 GCA_013397055.1 Pachycephala philippinensis
GAAAAAACTCCCAGTCTCACCTGCTGTGCTATGAAAATCTCTGGTCAGAGAAAGAATCTGAGAAAGTTAAAATTCTTCCTAATGACCAGGCTTCCTTAGACTCCTCATGGGATGCTGACTGGAAAGAAAGAAACCTGGTCTAGCAGGCAGTTTAACTTTTAAATGCTTCTTGGTGTTCAAGATGCATTTAGATGAAATGGGAAACAGGGATGGTAAAGAATTCTTTGTCAAACAGAATCTTTGAAGAAAAAAAGGTACTTTTTCAGATTAGGAATTGTTTTCATTTCTTGAAAGTTAAAACGCGTTTTAAACCTCTTCTCCCAATTGCCCAGTTCATAACTGAGGGAAAAAGGTATTTACAGACTTAATATATAACACAAAATTTCTGTCATGTGAGTGGCCTCCTTTATATATATGGACTATAAGTGCACACTTAAGGGTGCTATTTAAAAGAAATTACTTTAAAAAGGAAGCAAAATTTCCAAAGAGAAAGTTACAAAAATTAAAGATAGGAAGAGAAAAAAGGAAAAGAGAAATAATATGTTTTTTAAATTTATTATTTAATTAGATACTCCACAATGCGGAAAAAAATAGAGATGGAATACGCAGTGCATTAGAAGAAAACCATGCACAGTTTCAAAATTACAAAGTGGAAAAACTAGATTTTTGCTATCACTATGCAGTTCAGTCTGCACTGTAATACATACTTTAATATTCAGCTTCAAAGAAGTCTTCTTAATGGCAGCATTTCATTTTTTTTCAGGAAAGACAGATGAGAACTAGATGGAATGGAAACATAATGGGAATTCTGCTATGCCAAAATATAATATAATTCAATTAGCACACATGGCTGAAACCTCAAATGAAACTAATGAATTGCAATGTCCAATATGCCTTTAAAACAATTTAAACAACGTCATTATTAATGCAATAATTAATGCTCCTAGTAATTGACAGGCCCTGCTTTTGTTTCCATTAATGTATTCATTTACTTGACAGGCTGGTTTTTAGTATAGGAGAGTGATTTTGAGGTGTTTTCCATGAGGCAGGACGAGGTTAAGCAGCAGAAGTATGTGAACATTTAAAACCAAATTATGGTGCAGAAATTCAGTCAGTATTTGCAAACAACTGGTTTTGCTGATAACTCCACTCCACAGTTCTACCACAACTGTGCCTTGGTGGATGGCACCGGGGAATAAATCACTGCATTTTACTAACAATGAAAGATTTTTTCAGTAGTTTGTGTATGAGACACTCTGTAAGAATTTACACTGCCCAGTGCCCTGGGGTATGCCAAACACAGTCACTTGGTCACTTTGGGGGCAGAGTCTCTAAAGGCACAGCTCAAACTCTTCCTGCCATGGCCAACTCCCACCTAGGAAATAAGAAATGCAAAAACAAATGTAGGGATCTCATTCCATTAAATGTAGGATCAACAGTTATTTCTGCCATCCACCAAGCAGACACCTGGAGTGACAGCTCTGTAAACAGGGACTCATTCAAACAGCACAGTTCACATGGGATCTGTGAACACACAGGAAATATTTAATTCATCCTGGACCTTGGAGACCTGGCCAGGCAAAAGGAGGAGGGTCAGTCGCAATTTCCTACAGCAGTGATTTTCTGGAGGGTCCAGTTGACCACGGGTAAAAAAAATCCAGCAAAATAAAAAACCCAACCCGATGCAACTTCCCCAGCCACTTTTGTTCGCATGGAGAAAGGCAGTATAATCTGGCTGCATTCCCACAGATAAAGCCAGCTTCCTTTCCATGTGAGAGCATTAACTTCAAATACCAGAAAGAAAGATATTTCATTTGTGAATTAAGTATTCATAAATGGAATATTCATTTATTAATATAATCCATTTCTAACCGTTGTACTACTGAAAAAGTAGTTTGAAAGTATAGAAATCATCCATGAATTTTAATTAGAGTCTATCAGAGTCTGGGTTTCACTCTTCACCTTTTATAAACTCACTCTAAGTCAGTGTTCTCTGACAGAATATGCTAGAATCCCCTGATTCTGACTCCCACAAACCAGGAAAGACCAAAAGCCAGCCCCCTGGTGGCTTGGTTCCTGGACGTTTCTCCTGCAGTGATTTGATGTCCCTGTGCACGGGTTAAGAGCTGCAGCAGCACCTGTGACCAGTCCCAGCAGGAAGCTGATCTGATCCCCGAGCAATGCCACGGGCTGTGGGGGGCTCCAGGGTGCAGCTCCCTGCAGCACAAAAACAGTTCCAAAGCAAAATTAACTGAAGTGAGGAGCAAGACCTCGTCCACACTCTGCTCCTGCTGGGAGGAAATGCAAACCAGCTTCTGTTTGCCAGCATTTCTTTCGTTCCCTGGTGGGATTTTAGGCCAAGATCAGGAACAACTGTGTGACTAAGACAAGGCAGGTCCACAAATGTTTCCCCAAAATTCCCCAGAAATACACAGGACCTAAGCTGTCATCCTTTTCAACTGCCATTACAAACCAGTTAATCACTGATAGGAGTTGATCTTACAAATCAGCCCTCTATTTTTAACTGAGAAACAGAGTATGTGCATGTTAACCTTAGTGGGAGAATTTCTAGGTGTCTGTGTAATTCCAGCAAACATCTACCTGCTACTCACGGTGAAAGGGTTTTTTTTCCAGTAGCTCTACATAATAAATCATATTGAAATATAATTTGTTTTTAAACCCTGACAAATCTGATATATTCCCTCCATGTCGAAATACATCATCAAGAGGTCATTTGTCTTTAATAAAACTCTGTGGGAAATAAGGGTTATTTTAATATTGCTGGGGTCTCTGAAAATCACTGAACAAAAAGAGAGTGCCCAATGCCCAGAAATGAAAAGTGTATGATTGTTGGAAAGGAAATGTTAAGATACAGCCACACATAATGGGGAAATATTTTTCATTTGGAATTCATTAACTCCTGACACACACTACTTGTGTAATAATTTACATCTCTCTCCAGATCCTTAAAGTAAAATCTGCCGAAATAAACCATGAACACTTCAATTGGCTTTTGTATTGCTGGCTGAGATTAAACATGAAAAGTAAATGTGAAAAACTATTTAATGCCAGTAAGCTGATAAGTTTGGACCAGCAGTGTTTTCCTGCAAATGCCTTTTAAAATTCAAAAATAAAAACTGAAATAATTCTTTGAAATTTACGATATATGGATTTCACAAAAACCTCCTGAAATATTTATCTGTTTACTACTCAAAAACATACAGTACACAGGCAACTTGCAATTTACTAGCATAGTAATATTATGCTTTTGTTTAAATACCAGGAAATCATAAAAATTATTCTGAGATGGAGTTCAGATTTTAGTTCCTATTTTTTGATTGATAAAAAGGGGCAGGTAAGGAATAATCATTCTCTTCTTTCATTATAGTCAGTTAAATGTGTAAGCAAAAACCAGCATTAGTAGCAATCTTCCCTTGCCCATAAAAGTTCTCCATGATTTTATTACAGCAGAGAACCAAAGCAAGCATTCTTTTACTTAATTAAAAGAGAGGATGAAAGAAATCTTTTGAACCAGTCGAAAAGATCCGTAAAACACTCTCACAAAACACTATGTGAAAACAAACGTAAAATTATCAATAACATTATTTATTAACCCCTCAGATGTGTTCCATGTATGCAGGATTATCTGACTGAACTACCTTTATTGGTTTTTACCTTTCCTTCTCCTGCATCTAAATCAATATGCAAATACATTGGCATTTCTTTAATGGGACTGTATTTCTTGCTCCAGCACATCTGATCAGATTTGAAAGCACAGTGAAATCAGTGAAGCCGACCCCTCATTTCACCATCTTATTTGTCACAAATAAATTTTAAGAGCCAGAATTTCTGGCTGAAGTGCCCTGGTGAGGTGGGAAGGCCCTGGGATGACACCAACACGCAGCCCCTATTCTCACTGCTCACTCTCACCCCATGCTCACCGTGCCTCTTCCTGAGCTGTGCACAGAAAAATACTCAAGGGAATGCGTTGTGAAACAGATTGTGAGCTGAGCCAGGTTAAAAATAACTCTTAAAACCAATGCCAAGTCTTCACATTTTTACATAACCCTCAGGGGCTTGGAAAAGCCTTTTTAAGGCTGTTTTCGCATCCATAACCAACCCACCCAAGCGAAAGCAAAAGCTGGTTTTGGGCTTTGCCTTTTATTCTTACACTCATCTGTGCTTCTGTCTCACAAAGAACTGTAACTTAGGTTTGTAATCTCACCGAAGATTCTGAGATTAAATCTACGTATAACTAAAGGCAGAAAATCATCCGTGCCATGTCTCAGAGCTAACGTAGACTGACTTTCAGTTTCCAGGCCTACATAGAGAAGTTTAGTTTTTTGATGCCTTTTTATTTGGAAGACAGTTTCCTCATTTTTTGGGTATGAATTGAGATTTGCTGTTGGTGCCTGTGGAACACAACTCCTTTTTTCAGAAAAAAATTGTGCTTAAATGCTCTTCCCCATGAGAGAAAAACTGGATTCTTCAACTCAATGGTCGAATCATTTTATGAGCCAGAAAATGTAAAATGTATCTTCTCCCTGTCTCCCTCTTGTTGAAGGGATGATGAGATTTTTTTTTCCCCCCTGCTTTTCCTATAATGGTGGTCTAAAGGCAAAGGGAGAGTATCCTGCAGCCTTCTTTAGGGAGCAGAGTCAGGTGAGGAGAGCAAGAAACTGTACACTCAATTACAGGGGGGAAAAATAAGCTAAAATATAATCCACAAAGGAAAAGCACTACTTGGAGCAGGCAGTTAGTGTAGCTCACAATGACTTGGATTCACACACATGAAATGAGATTGGCAGATGAAACCTAACTAAGAAAATGCTGCTATTCTCAAACCACAGACTTTTCCTTGGGTGCATCCCAGCCAGAGCACCCCAGCTCCCTCAGCTGCTCCTCACAGCATTTACAATAATGCACCCTCTATGACACAAGTTGTACTTCTTGGCAAGGATTTGTCCTGTTATTCGTGTGTAGAACATTAAAACCATTCAAAGAAATAGAGGATCACTAAAAACGAAACAAAGCATGAAACACCAACAGTGCACACACGAGGCTTTAGCACGTTGAGTTGTTTGTTGCTATTTTCTAACTGCCCTTAGATTTAAAGCAGCCACAAATTGTAATTCAACAACTATTTCCTCAGGAACAACAACAGGGGATGGGTAAAGAGGAAGAGAATAATGCTGTGAGGCACCTTGTGTGCAGTGCTACAGAGAGCTGGTGTTAAGTCCCACAGGTCCCTGCTCATCCTGAGCCGTGTGCTTTGGGAGTCCTTGTGACGCAGTGTGTGGTACCTGTGCCAGCTGTGCACTGCTCCAGCACTTCCCTGTAGCTTTGCAAACCCCAATCAACCCAAAAGTCTGTCTCCATTATTTTTATTTTTTATCTTTTTTTTTTTTTATGTATTTGTAGAGACGTAGAGTATTTAAGAGAGCAATGGCAAGTAGATGCAAAAATATACCTGTGTGCATTTTCTATCTCTCACAGGTAAAAGCAACATTTAATCATAATGATTCTGCAAGTAAAAGCAGGGCTTGTCTAAAGGCCAAAGATTTATTTGATATACAAAGAATCCAAGGATGATTTCTCAGAAGTATTAAAAAGCTTAATTGGGTTGTGATGATGGAATAAGAAGTCCTTTCAACCACTTTTATAACATCAGCTCCTAGCAACCAGAGTTATTCCAACCTCACACTCCTACCTGCCAAGGCACAGATATGGGACACAATCTGTGACAAAGCTCGTAATATCCAAGCAGGAAATTGCAAAATTATGGGCAATTCACTTCCTCTGTGCAAATAGCCCTATTTCCTGCACCTGCAAATTTGAACTGTATAATGATAGCATGCCAGGTTTGTGTCAATCATGGGTAATTTTGGGACTAAATAAGTAACAGGGGCCCTAAAGGCAAGCAGAGACTAAAAGCTTAACATAGTTTTGATTTTAAATATTAAGTCACCCAACATTTCCTTAGTGAAAAACTTCAGTAATATTTTGAAGCAGAAATATTATGCTAAAGATATCATAATATCTTTATAAATATGTTTTTTACTGTTGTGTCTTCCTACTGGAAGTCCTATTAGAATCACTTGTCTTGCATTGTCTTTCTAACCCTTAGTACTTAGAACCCAGTATTAACGTATAAGCTCCCCAATGTGTGATAGAGGGAATCAAGGGTAAATCTTCTCAATCCAGCCAGCAAAATGGACGTGTGCTGCTCTATTTAAAAAGTTCTTTGTGCCAATCTCATTTTTCACACCAGTTAGTTCTGTGACAAATACCCCAATTTTGTGACTCACCTTTGACACCCCGACAATACCTAACAACATTTTCCCTTCCATCTCCCGTATTATTGGGAGAATCTCACAGGCTTTTTTTGCTCTGCTATTCTTCTGCCCTTGTCCCCTTTCATCACAGATCACAAAGCAAAGATATGCTCCTTATCTACTCCTTTTATCAGCCTGGCTAACACATCGAGTCCTTTGATGCAAATTGCCTGCTCAGCCTGAGGAGTCTCCATCTTTCCTCTCCCAGGGTAAGGACATATTACTTTTCCTTGCCTCATAAAGGATCCAGCCAAACAAAACCAATCCACATCCTCTCCTTCACTTGCCTATCCATACATTCCCCTGGCTACTTAGTGGCTCTGATGATTCCATGTGCTGTTTCTTAAAGCCAAAAGTCTTCTAAAAAAATTCCATCCCATCTACTCCCAGAATTTACTGGGAACTCCCAAAGTCAACACATCCCTGTCCATTTAAAATGTGAAAGGGTCTGCTCTCAAGCCCTCATGCAATGCACGTTTGAGATTCTTCAAGCTCTCAACTCTAAGGCCCATTGCAGAATTTACACTACAACACATTCAGATTTCATAAACTTGCAACATTTCCTGGGTTTGAGACATTACTCCCCTACTAACTTTTTTACAGCTGGCCAAAAAACTTCAGCTAAGCATCTGACTTGGCATTAAAAAATACCAAATGTTATCTGAAATGTTATTTAATTTTTTTTAGTTTTAACAATTCATTAAGCAATGTTACAATAATTACCAATAACATCAACTATATTTTGCACAATGCAAAGAGTGCTGAACATTTTAGTTCTGCATTTGTACACCTAAGAGTTAAATAGAAACTGAGTATGAGCTTTTTGGTTTCAGCTCAGTTTAAGGTATTATTTCATAATACTATACTGATTGCTCTGTGAGACTGAGGATGAAACAACAGAAGGCAAATTTTCAACTAATGGACACTTTTAGGTTGGGTGCGGAAGGGCCTGGGATATGATTAAGAGAGACAATATTTGCAAAGTACCTTATAAAATTCTTTTCAGTTTTGGTTACTTTCTTATGAAATATATTTTCCCTACCATTATAAAAGCATGTAGGTGGCATTATTTTCATTTTTATGTCATGTCTGACGGCTGCAAAATCCTTCTGTTTCGGCTGAAAATTAAACTCTACTTTTTTGAGGCAAGTAGCATGAAAATTCTGAAGGGCCTCAATAATACAACTAAAGTGGCTGTGCATTAAAGGGGCTTGTCACAGGCACTGCATTGTTCCAGACATTGTTCCAGCTCCACGGCACAAACGGGCTGCCAGTGCCTCCAGCACCTTCTTCATGCTGTACACTGTGTTCCTCCCCTTCGGTCACCACCGTCGCACTTGTAAATTGAAGTAGCATTTGTGGGGGGAAATCAAGACAATTCAATTCTCAGCCTACTTTGGAGCCAGCCTGGAAACAGGCGAGACTTCCTGAGTCTATAAATGCACCTCCTGCTCCTGTGTGGAGCTGCAGGGCTGTGTTAATCAGAGCCCTGCCACTGCTCCCACTGCCCTCCCAACACCGCCGGTGACACTGGGAGCAGCAGGAAAGGTCTGAGAGGGTGCAGGGGTGTTTAAAACACAGCCTCACCCTCTTCCAAGAGACACACATGCAGTCTGCACACCAGAAAATGCAGCAAAGGTAACCCCAGCACAACACAGAATTTAATGTTAGGATGTATGGTGACTGTGGAGCAGAAAACTCACCCCTGCTGATTATGCAGGATGCAAGTGTTCAGGGGTAAATGGAACAGAAAAGGCTGCTACAGTCACACTGCATTCTGTGTGAACAGGAAATACAGATGGAGAGAAAAAGGAACAGCTAACAGAAATGCAGACCAAAGCTTGGCACATGAGTGTGGGGTTCTACAGTATAGAAAGCAGCTGTCAGACTTTCATCTGGCCTTTCATCCTACTTACTACGCAGGATTTTACTCAAATTATGATCCGAATGTGAGTCTCTTCACCCCTTTTTTCAACGTTTTAAAAAAATGCCTCAAGTTTTCACACAGATTGTACACACAGTGGTTACACTATAAAAATATTTAGGGCTGGCTTAAAGCCAGACTTCTAAGTGTCAGTCCTCGGTTTAAAATATCAACATTGCATGAGGAAAATGAACTAATTTCAATAAACAAACAAACACCACCACCATTCATTAGCCAGATGCAATTCATTCAAGGAAAAAAGGAAGGCTTGATGAACATTCCAATCAATATTCAAGATTTGAGGTATTTCCTAGGTTGCAGAAGGCACTTCAGATTTCTCTGCAAGGTCACCTCTCTCATTTCTTAAGTGCGGGCAAGAGGAGAGCAGTGGACATTACTTATCTTGACTTCAGGAAGGTTTTCCACACTATTTCCATAACATCCTCACTGACAAACTGAGGAAGTTCAGCCCAGATAAGTAGACAGTGAGGTCTATTAAAACTTAAGATTGGAGCACCTGACACGCAAATACTTGAAGTGGTCACTTGAAACCTGGGATTCATCCAGCACGCACATTTGGCTGACATTTTCCATCACTGGGAGGAAACATCTCAACTTTAACGAAGAATATTAAGGCACTTTACAGGCAGTGAGCACTGGGAGAAGATAATCAAATTTTCAGATGTGTTGACAAGACTTACCTCACTATCAGGATAAAAATAAAATAATTAACAGGAAACTAGGAGAGAATAGCACAGAGCTGAGCAAAGGATTCAGAGAAAATAAATATTGCAGTGCTCTGTAGCAAGGTGTGATGTGTGCATGTTCATTATTTAATAGCATAGTTCCTTGGAAAGGCATTTTAGTTGGAAATATGCAACATGCCTTCTTGGACTTGGAATATACCAGGCTGTATTGCAATTTATACCTTATACAAAATACATGGAACTAGAAATTCTGAAACTGAGCAAAAAGTGTGACCACAGAGTAATTCAACATCTCTTAAAACACAAGAATATCTTCCTAAAGAGGCAAAAGATATTTACTATTTTAAAGGATGAATAAGAGAACAAAGGATCTCCATGTTACTCAGAATTTTTATGCAGTTTTACGTATTTAAATTGTTATGTTACCAGTAGAATGGTTGCTTTCCAGTAGAATTAGACCAACATCTATATTCATTCCAAACCAAGAGAAAGAATCTGATTTTGCCACTTTCCTGTTTTTGACATAAAAAATAAGAAGGCAATTTCGTCAAATTTTATGGAAAAGTGGATCTGAGGGGAGGTAAAATTGCGTGAAATAGCAAACAGTTTTGTGGGGGAAAAAACCTCAAAGAAACATTTTGAGTAGTTTCACAGAGCTCTGATGAATACCATAATGAAAGAAAATGAAGGCAGACACTACAGAACAGAGTTATCAAAAATCCGGATGAAAGCAGTCTCTTTGTCACTGCTCTCTGAGGACGAGGAGCATGCATTTTCCAGAAGGAGGGGTATTGGAGATCCTGCTTTGGGGACTCAGATGTCATTTGGAATGACACTGAAAAGGCACGTGTAAAACAAGTAAGATATCAGACTAACAACAGAGGCACCCCTCTAATGACGGATTTCAAAGCACTTTGTTCAGTGGTGGTGAACAACTGTGTGTGGAACAAGATATTGTCTGTAACAATTTGGCAATTGTCTCTCCTGGATTTCTGCAGAGAGGCTAAAATATAGGTTATGGGGTTTTTTTCAAACATGCTCTAGGAAAAACACAGGGCCTGCTTTTACTTTTTTCTATCAAAAATATGCTTAGAACACATTCTGAAAGAGTGTATTTTGAAGATACTGCTGTGCTCCTTCTTTCTTTGTCTTTGGCATCTCTTTAATTAAGTATTTCTGTTAGGCAGGGAACTCACTCTGCTAAATAATTAACATATACCATGAAAACTACTATAAAAAGATTACACAGGTTTCTACTCTGGTGTTATGTACATTTTAATAATTTCTTCACCTTCTTGGTAAGCTATGTCACTTCATATAGTATTTGACAGTATGCAAATATTTTAGGGTGCAGGAAAATCAACTGGCTGCTGGAAGCTCCCAGCTTTATTCTCTCTGACCTTTTATTGTGTGCCATCTCCAGTAAAACAGTGATGCTGATTCATTTTTAATCTTCTACCCTACAAGGCACAGAGCCAGCAATGAACACTTTTTATGCCACGGGTGTGTACACATGGGCTTGCTCTTTTCCTCTCTAGAAAGCTCGGAAATGGAGAAGAGCCTTCATGCTTTCAGCCACCAAAGAGGTGTCTCATTTCTGTCTACCCTTAACCATGAATATCTTTGTCAGGCTGTAAGTCTGCCAGCTCAGACACTGTTTTGTAATGCACAGTCACCGTATACAGGGTACCCAACACTCTGCAAATGTAATTCAGCCATTTATTATATTGAAATATCAGAGTCTTTCAAAGAGATGCAGCTTCTCACACACAGGGAGAGCCCCTCCATGTTGTGCTTCTCTCCAATTTATAAATACACTTTTGAGCCAGGGAGCTGCAAAGGCCTAGAGCACTTCCGAAAATGACACTGGCAAATGGGGAGGCAGCAGCAACCAGGCAGCTTTCACTCTTGCTCATAAGTAACTGGATAAATGTTTTTCAGTCATTTCCAGAAAGTTTCTTATTGCTCCTGAGAAGAGAGACTCAGCTCCAGAAACAGAAGTAACTAACTCAAGAGTGCTGGTCTGCTTGCTGCATTAGAAGCCCTGCCATGTGGTGGGTCCAACTGTGCCCTTATTCCCTGTGCCTCCTTCCCAGTGCAGGGTGAACACAAGCTGTATCTGCCTTTCTCATGCACAAAAAACTCTCTATATTGCTTTAACACCATTCAGCTTTACCTGTCAGGAATATGGATCAAGTGCTACTCAGATTAAACTTAGCACTCTCAGGAAGAGTTGTCCTCTCACATCTGCTGCCAGCAAACATCTGGTGTTGCAATCCTACCATCCTGTTATTCAAGTATTGTTTTATTAGACATGAACACTCTTCAAGCCAGTAAGGCTGATTCATCAAGAGTTATCTCGAGCAAATACTGCTGAAGACAATCCTGTAGTAAATAACCATACAGAAGAAAACAAGATCCAGTCAACAAGATTAAAGTTACAACTGCTAATGGGAGTCCATAACTCAGGATCTCTCCTCCTCTCCTCTGTTCCAATACATTCTTACAGGAACACAGCATTTTGGACCCTGCTTCAGCACATAAATATCTGAAGTACATCTCTGCTCACTATCACCTGCAGTCAATCACTGCATTCTGCATGTTCACCCATTATTTAATTTAATTGCCTTTTTAATGGCCTCTCCATGCAGGAAGAGGAAATTACACTATCAAAGGAAAAACAAAAGCCTACTTGAACATAAGTAATTATCTAATGAAGAAAAAAGCATATCAAGCAGTAACAAAAGCAGTGCTAGACACTTGTGTTTGGTAGATGCAGGAGAAAATAAACCAGGTTTTGTGAAGACTTCCTACGCTTACACTTCATTTAGCACTGGAGAACCATCCACAATAAATGACAGCAATAACAACTGAGGAGGGAGTAAGCCAGTTTACCATCGAGTAAATAAAGCAAGCAAGTCCCTGATTTAATTTATAAAAAACAAAGGGAACTATAAATTCTGTATCTGAAACACTGATCTGAGGCAGGATGTGATCTCTTGCTCCCAGGACTCCTATCAGAAGTACAGAGTTCAAAGTCAAATCCCTTCTCCATAAGGTTTAATGTGGTCACATTCCAGTTCCTCATCCAGCTCATAAGGTTATGGAGGAAAGGTTTTGCGAGCTTTGCAAGCCCTGTGCAACATTAAAGGAGGAGTAATAACCTTCTCCTACCAAATATAAGACTTACATCTTGCATTTTCCAGGTCTAAGAACTGAGATATTTAGACAAACACCATTTTAAAATGCTTGGGTCCATCTTCCTACAAACGCCCAGTGTCAAATAAACCCTTCTGTATGCTTTTGCTAACTATGGCAAAATCTGTCAGCTATTTGCATTAACAGACTTACAACGTTTTTATCTTAAGCAAGAATCAAAAGTATATTCAAAAAGTGATGAGCATAAAATCTTTGTGAATGGAAATTCATTCTTTATGAATCCATAAAATGTTTGGACAGTGGAGTGTGGCGATTGAGAGACAGCAGCATCTTGCTTTGACACACTCGAACAGACCGTACTTGAAACCAGAGTGGGAAGATAACATTCTCACACAGCAGGAAACAGGATGTTCCAGGGCAGATGAGTGAATAAAAGGGGAGAAAAAAGGCATGTACTGATAGCTGACCTCAGATGCCATAATCTCAATAGGGTAATGAGTAAAAACTATGTTAGCAAAACAGCAGCGAGTCTGAAGGGATAAAACAAAACAAACCCAGCTGTGGTGCCACCAACATGCTGTGGTTGTTTTCTGAACAACCCAACTACCATTAAAGTGCTCTTCAGGGACTCAGAATAGAGGTAAAACAGATTTTTTTTTTTTCTTTCTCTGACAGCAGCGGCAGACAAGCTAAAAGATGAACTATTTATAAACACAGCTTCTTTCATATCCACCATGGCTTTGGATAGTATTTCACAACGTTAGACATGTTTCCCCCTTGTGCAGTATTTTCCTGGAAGTGCAGCAGACTGTGCTCAGCTGGCAGGGGCCCTTGATCCTGCTCAGGGATGGTGCAGGAACAGCCTGAGCACAGGTTAAGCCCCGAGGTAACAATGCACACACCCAGCTATGCTGTTTCTCCACACTCACTTCATTCCGAGTGCCTTTCCCTGACATCCTAAAGTGGATGGTTCTGCTGGGGCAGAGGCCTCCTGCCAGTGAAATAAAGAGGGGCCATGAGGCCAAAACAGAGAGGAAACAATGGAAGAAGGAGAGGAGCAATGCCCAGCTCATGCTTTAGGACTCTGTGGTGTGTTCAGCCACCTACCTGTACTCTGTAGGTGAAGGCACCAGACAGACCAACAAACACACTTCTACAGTAAATGACCTTATCAATTATGGGGGACACAGCAGTTGTGGCACTTGGTTAAAAACAGAGTGAAAAGACTCTAGACTAGTACTTCGAAAGCTAAAACTCCAAAGACAGACATTATACATAAAATAAAGCCTGAACAAGACAAATTACACAGACAAAAACCTATCAAAAGCTATTAGAATAAACACACAAGCATTCCTTTGGTATTCCAAGAGTTTTAAAGACCTCAAAAACTCCAGGAAAGAGCAAACCTCCCGTGCATGATTGCAGCTCAACATTTAGTTCTAAACCTGAGTGTGAGAGCTGCAGTCATGGTTACTCAGAAGGTGACCAATTAGGATTAGAAAGATAATACAAGTAATTCTTCACACTGGAGTGACAGTAACAGCTATATTTAAGGCCAGGAAGACTGAAATAGATACAATACCTGAAAAGTGGTTTTGTTGTGAATACTGACTGCTGGGAGCCAAATTTACAAAGCTTAGTACCTATTACACTGCAAAATTTATCCTGCAAGGATATAGGTTCTTCCATAAAAGCTACATTTTTAGACTCAGATCAAAGTGTTTGACACAAGTTTTAACTCATGTATGTAAGTAATCCCATAGCTGTCATTTATTTGAAAAGAGAATGAAACTAGTACTAGATCTTCTTCCTTTATAACTACAATATTTTAAACATTTAAATGAAACAGAATGTCATCCTATTTCTCTACACAAAGGAACACTGACACAATTTCCAAGCACATAGAAATATGATTTCCAGCTGTTTCTCATGTGCTATTTAAAGTAAAACTACTAATCCCCTTGGTACAACAGATAAACTTATTAGAAAAAAGTTAAGGTTTGAAATCTTGGATATTGTACCTTATGCAAGGCTAAAACTGGGTCTGAAAATAAGGCAAGTTTTCCATGTAAATGAAAAGAATCAAGTATATTTAAAGAAAATGTATCAGATACGTAAATTCCCTGAAATAAGCAGAAGACTCAAATGAGCAGGAAATCAGTAGACTGATTAAGACACTTGCTTAGTGAATTAAGTTGTGTTTTCTTATTTACATTTGCTAATTAAGGCTAAAATAGTAACTTGCATTCTGTGAATTTCTGGTTGCATAATTACTAGGAAATAATAATTGAATCTTTGAAAAAAATTTAGAACAAAGAACCTTTGAGAAAAATTGTACCAATTCCTTAGTTCTACAGAATAAAAAATCTCTTTCTATTAGGATTATCCTGCAATTACTTCTGAATCTTTCTTCCTCTTAAATGTCTAAGAAATACACAGCGTGAACTACTCCAAAAGGATATATCCTCACCAAAACTATGTGCAATATCCAAGATGATGAAAGCATAACTGAGTGTTGCTGCATTTATGTTCCACTTCAGCCCAGCAGTAATTCAAATGCTTCCATCAGTGTCAAAGGACCAATTAAGCCAACTTTAGGCAGTTTAATTGACCCCCTCCCACACTCCTGTGAGAGAAAAGGACACATCCAAACGTCTGAGCAGGAGTTTAAAAGCAGAGTCCCCAATAACTGTGACACCTTTGTGCTGAGGGACACTCAGCTAATGGTTCCAGGAGGGGAATAATTACTCTGGATTAACTTCTGAAGATAAACTGATGTCAAATCTATGCAAGCCCAGGATGTGGGGAGGTGAATCAAACCCACTCAGGGGGTACAGTCGATAGCATCCGACTCCCTGGCTGATGGCTGCTTGTCACAGCACGAGACCATTCTGCACGTGAGGAAATAAACACACAGCCAGCTTCTCTGAGCTTGAAACGATGCAAGTTCTGCTTTGGACAGGGAGGCTTCGTGCAGGAACCCTCCTGCTACCCCATACTCCAGAGAACAGCAACGACAGGCACACAATCACCTCAGACACCCCCAAATGTGTCCAAATTGTACATGGTGCCCACGGAGCTGCTTGTGACCGGAGATGAGGGATGAATGACAGCAAAGGCTGCTGAACGTGGTGTGCACAGCATGGGACAAAGAGAAAATGATCTTCAGCAAAATCAGGGATGCACCCAAGCCTGGAAGTTATGAATATAATCCTACATACAAACACACTAACTACTCTTCCACTGCATGCTGCTATAGAAATTAATGAAACCACTCTGGAAGTACTTTTTCTTTCTTACTAGATATTTATATGGATCAAAACTGGACTTAATTATTCCACCACTACTGCCTTCATATTGTTTTTAAACATCCTCACTATAACTAGTGAGAAAAGAATGGATTTTTACAGACCAATTCACAAAGACCCTGAAACTCTTCAATTATTTAAACTATCAGAGAAGTGACCTTAAGCTGTACTCCCCCAGTGAAACGCTTATTTTACAAAGTCTATGTATGTGTACCCACTAAAAAGCATCTGATAACCAAAAAAAAAATGGATAAAAGGAACAAGAAAATGAAAACACAAAACTAACTGATTTTAATAACATTACACATTAGATTGAAATCCTCAGTTAAGGAAATTCATGGAAAAGATTGACACTGTTGCTTCAGATCATGTCATTGAATAAATTCTCTGCTTTTTTTTTTTTTTTTTTATTTTTTTACCTTTTGGTGCAGCAAGATAAACCTCACATATTAGATTTTTATTTTTTTTTATTCTGATGCTTCACGTCCC
The DNA here is from genome assembly GCA_013397055.1 of Pachycephala philippinensis. Taxonomy (NCBI): domain Eukaryota; kingdom Metazoa; phylum Chordata; class Aves; order Passeriformes; genus Pachycephala; species Pachycephala philippinensis. Next base: position 1,049,483 of record VWZT01016783.1, read on the forward strand.
AGTTGGAGTTAGGAAACCTGTGAGGTATTAATGCATGGCAATTTCTATGCACTGCCAGAAGTTACCAAGGATGTGGAGCTATTGGGTAGTGTGGAATTCACAAATGGGGTCTGAAAAGCAAATCTGAGCAAACTCCGATTATTGTTCTAACGTGTCTCAGCGGAGGACAGCATTTTTCACAAAATCCCATTAACAAAATCTCCATAACAGCATTAAACACAACATGCCATGCTGCTGGGAATGCTCTACCAGCTTCCTGCACATACAGGCTGTAAACTCCTCAGATCCCGGGAACCAAACTCCCCCTCCATCTTCTCCATGTGGACACGAGAAGATGAGAAGGATGACTGGCTAGTTAGGACTGAGAATTAATTTTATGACTCTTTTCCCTACAATCATTTCTTTTCAAGATTCTGCTCTAATAAAAAGCCAGCTCAGAGACCCCTTACACCCTGTGAGGGCTCTGAAGGAGCTGAACAGAAAGGGATCAGGTGTGCAGAGAGTTGGGCAGCTCTGAGCTCCCATCCCAGGAAATCTGGTGTCATCCTCTTGGGCAGCCCCCAGCGAGGGAGCTGCACAGCTTTCCTGCAGGAAAAGAGTCAGGCCACAAGAAGGCATGTTTCAGTGTGCAGGCTATCCCAGATCCAAACTTCCTCCAGCAGCTCTTTGCTTTGTCGGCAAAAATCAGTTCCAAAAGTCAAATATTTAAGCTTTGTGTAGGCAGTTATGATATTGTAGGTAATATGAATTTACACAACCTGCTTTTTCATCAGGCTTTTAACTCCTACATATTTGAAGAAAAACCCAGGACATATAAATGCTACAAGTCTAATAAAAATCAAGTTAGGTAGTTTTTTAAGTAGTCTGGTGAAAATTGAGCCCAAGATGCCATCTGACAGCAATTTGGACAATTGATTTGTTCTGCCTATTACCCTGCTTGGAATGCATAGAATTTATTCTGATTTCTAGCATGAACTGGCCAGGGCAAGACTGACCAGAAGAGCAATTACAGTCATTTGTTACAATTAGTAAATTGAGGCAAGAAAACTAAGTCCAGAGGTTTGGTTCAGGCTAAAAGACAATGCTTCCTTCTCTTGCCTAAAGGGAGAGGCATAATTGCCAGGAAAAGACAAAAATAAAGAGACAACAAAACATCCTTTTGCAAAGCACTGCCAATGAAGCAAGTTAGAGTCCCACAGAGCTGTGCACCAAGAGAGAAGGGAAGATGCATGGCCATGTGCCCTGCTTTGCCCTGGGTCACGAGGAGAACGTTCTTCATCTTCTCTGCCTGCCTGAGACTGATGTCTGCTATAAGCTTCCAAATGAAGATGAATTCTAGAGAGGTCCTGAGTCTGTGAGTTTGTGTTCCAGCAATTTCAATTCTTCTGTTCTTTCCTGTTCCAGTCAAAGCTCACCAATTCTGTTCCTTCACCAAATCTCACAGGTATTTGTGTGTTTACAGATATTTCCTACAGATAATTTGTGTGTTTACAGATATTTCCTACAAATTATTTGTGTGTTTACACACACCACCCATGGGCCAAAAGCAGCAATCTCCCACTTATTTTAAATCTAGTCCCAGTAACACAAGCCAGCAAATCATCCCATGAAGCTGCACTAATCAACTCCCCTGGGAGCAAACCTGATTTACACAGATCAGGTGGAGACTGGACAAGACATTGAAAGGAGTACACATAAGTACATTTCCCTATCTCACAGCCTTGGAGTCATTTATTTGCGGTTTTTAGGTCTGAAAAGGAGGTGTTTCATAGGCAGAGTTGCAGGTGGCCAAGTGGAGGAACTGGCAATAGTTTGGTTTTTCTTGTTTTAGATTTTTTTTTACTGAAGATGAAAACTGTTACATTACATTTAAATTGCTGTGAAGATTAAAATCCATAGAGCTTGTGTAATAAAAGCTTACCTAGAAAGAACTTTGACATTTAAAGTGTGCCGTGATGTTTCTTTCAAAAGCTTCTTACCTAAATTGTTTGGAACAGTACCACTGTCATACACAGTTTTATATCTAGAAATCAAACTTGCAGAGATCACGATTATTTAAAATATTCTTTTGAAAGGTCACAAACCCTCTTAAGTATATCCATAAAATCAATTTTACTGTCAAATAAAGGAATCAAGAATATATAATTTCATTTGACTTGTGACTCCAGGCACATCAGCACACTGCTTGTTGCAGGAATTCAGGAATGGCACAGGAACTGCACTTGCAATACACACAAAGCTGTGACAATTGCACACATATTTCCATTACATGCTAAGTAAGCAAGGAATTACAATATTTATCCCTCTGAAGCAAATCCAGACATTCGGATTTTAAGGGATAGAAAAGTACTTCTAGAAGTAATTATTTTCTTTATTTTCTTCACTTTCACAAAGGATCTTCCAGGATTTACTTGTGGTTTGTCATTGGTTCCCACCACAGGGAACTTAGCATATCCTAAATGGATCCTTCCTAAGGAGAACCATCAGGAACCGACTCTCTGAACACTATCAAACAAAATGCTCAATTTCACACAAAGTAACCAAAAGCTATATTATAGAAAGGGGAACCTAGAAAAATACAATATAATCCCACAGTCTGCAATCAAACAATGGAGCTTTGACATTAGGCAGGGAGAATTATTTCTCCAGGTAGATGTGATTAGGAAGGAAGTAAAAAAGTGAAAGCAAGCAAACTCAGACTGTGTGAGACTGGACTGCAAAGGCTTTAAGGTGCAGAGTGGGCGGAGGTTGGAACAAATCTCAAACTAATAAAGAAAAAACATCCAGGGTACAATTTGTAGCAATAAAATGAATAAATAAATGCTAAACCATGTTATCATCAGCATCAAAAAGGTCCTCACAGCATCCACCTGTATTCCCTCAAAGGCAGAACTTCAGATGTTGCTCATTCATCCCTGACGAAAGACAAAGCCTTCAGTATTTTCTCTTTCATTAACCTCTGTAATATTTTTTCTTTGCATTCAGACTACAGATGTATGCTTTGGAAACAGGCTGTCAAAACGCAACTCCTTAATTCATTATATACTGCAGAAAGAAAAGACAACCTCAACATTTGAAATTTCCACGTGCTAAAAGGTTTTCCATTTTAATCATGTCAAGCTGGATGAATGGAATTCAAATGGAGAAAATTAGGCTATATTTGGGCAGGTGTACACTTAGATTTTTGCTTTTCAGTTATGTCCTGAGATAGTGAGGGATTTTGTCTGATTTACTCACACACCCACTCCCAAAACCACAAAACAGAAGGTGGCAGCATTTCAGGGGAAAAGAAAACCAGGATGGTAACAGAGAATTTAGAGACTCAAAATGTATCTTGTTTCTTTGACACCAAGATTACTTAAAGAAAATACCTCAACAGAGCCACGCTCAGCTGGAGCTTCCGAGTAATCTTTTGACCATTTGGAAATTCTGGCAACAGTGTGAGAATAACAGATGACCTTTAATTCCAAAGGAGATCTTCCTTCAGTCTCTAGCATCATGCAGTATAGAGGTACAGCTCTGCTGAATAAAACCACAAGGTTAAACCCATCTTTTCCTTTATATTTTAGCATGACTGAAGCCTGCTTTAATCCAGGGCCATTTTAGAAAGACATTTCCTTGACTAAAAACAATCCACAACAAAACAAGGGGAAGAGCCGTGAGTGACATGGCAAAAAAATAAAACCACAAGGTTACACAGATTATGAGTTTTATAGGCATGGAGAAAAGTAATAGAATTTTTATCTTGCATTAAGGGGAAGAAAAAGCATCAGCAATAGAGGGAACAGAAAGGCATATTTTACAGCCTGAATAAACTTACTGTAAATCACACCAAATACAACAGAACTTATTTTTTAAACTCTAAAACAAAATGAGAGCTTTTAAAAAAAAAAAAAAAAAGTTGAACTGTCTTAGCCAATCTGTGCTAACTGAATAAAGACTGAAGCATTTTTGTTTCTAAAAATTACATTAGAAGAATCTCAAGCCCTCCAAGCCTTCAGGCACAGCAGAGGTCACACAAACCGACTTATAAGCAAACAAACCAGTTTGCAAATTACTGTTAGCAATACGTGTCCATGAGAAAAACAAATAATAAGAAATGCAGCAACGGGTTTGAAAACAGCAAGACAATACTTCTGTGTTCCTTCAGGCACAGGAATTCAGTGTACAGAATATTCACAGGCTGTATCTGCAGCTAATGCTGCTGGAATTCCACCTTGCAGAGGGAGGGTGATTGGCTATTAGAGGGTCTAATAGTGCAGATTAGAAGCAGCAGCAGTTGAGAGAAGTTCTTAAATGAGGCCAGATATTTTCCACAAACAAGGGAGATTGAAGCATATTTCATCTCCATAATTTTTGTACCAAGCAGGTGTATGGTAGCTCACTCAGCTATGAGTGTATTTACTTTGGTTTTTTTTTTTCAAAGTGTAAATTCTTCATTAAATATTTCAGGGTTCCTTTTCTGCCCTAATTGATGCAGGAAAATCCTGCTAGATGGGTGCCTTAGCTACAGAGGCAGAAGACCACATTTTGTATGCAACTTTCCTACACTTGGAGCTCTGTTTATTAGTAGTGCAAGGAATGTATCTGGATTACAAACACAGTTTGGTCAAATTTTGGTATCTGGACCAGGCTGGGGTTACTACAGAGTAAAGCTCTAGTAATGAGCTATAGGAATGACAGAATATTCCTCAGAGGATGCTCTACAACGTTGACAAAGGGATTTTCCAGAGCAAAGACATCACCTGCACAGAACACAGAGAATGAAGAGGTTCAAAAATGGAAGGATGTACCTCTCTCAAACTGGCATCTTAACACCCAAATTCATTCATTCATTCCAGCCCCACCAGAATTCTAACAGTTACTGCATCTGAAAAGGAAAGGTGAGCCTGGAGGAGAATTTTTCCCTCTTACCCAGGCAGGTACAGCCTCAGTAGCAGAGTTTAGCAGACAACACTTGGGATCACAAAGAAAGGCAATTCCCTTGAAGCCCTCAGTGTTTACAAAAGTGTCCAGCATCAGTCTGTGCTTTATCTCCTACTGACCAGGGCCATTTCTCTGAAGGTTACTAATTACTAATAATGCAACCCAAGAACAGACACAGCCCCTATCAACCTTTCATCCCTCTGTCATTTTGTGCAATTCCAAAATCTAATGATTCGTATTAGAAATTAAAGAATATATATGTACCACGACAACAATATTCCCAATTCTGCTTTCTGGACTTCCCACACTGCACCCATGCCTGATGGATCTGAGCTTCCTGGGACAATGGGTGATGGCAGAAGTTACTCTCACGCCTGAGTGATTCCAGAGCAATGAGATGTGTCTCCGTTTTTCCCATGGAACACACACTGCTGCTGTTCACCAGCCTGCCCCTCTCTGGGCTGTGCAGCACATGCTAAGAACAGGAAGGGAGAACAGAAGCTGAGCTTCAGATATTTTGCACATGGAGAGAAAAAAAGCCAAACCCTAGGAGAGCTGGAATAAGGCAATATGTTCCAAACAGAATCCTCTGGGGAATTTTACTCTCCCAAACCACTTTCTGTCTGTTGTTTATGCATCCTGCCATTGAGTGTTGTACAACTGAATGCTCCACACACTTCTGTCAGCCTCTCATCATCCCCTTCTCACAGCCATCTGAAATGCCATCAAATTCTGGAATGATTCAAGTAGGGACTGGGGATTTCTCTGCTTGAGGACAAAGCAAACAGAAACACCTTTCCTGAGCTGAAATTCTCCAGTGCTGTGGTGCTAAGCCAGGCTGGCAAAACATAACAAAGTTATAAAAAAGGAGTGAACCACAAACATTTTTAGCTGATCAGTTTGGGTTCTCCCACATGAAGCCGACTGTCCTGGGATGCTGCAGGCTGCATGGGTTATCTGAAATCCATTTATTCTGTCACGTTCTGAGACTTGACAGAGATAAACTATCACAATGCTGTAACAAAGTACTGTTTGGTTTGGTGCTGGGGTTCCTTTTTTGTGATTTTGCTGTTCTGAACACACGGAGTCACCAAGCAGTGCTGATTACAAACATTCAAAAACAGAGGCTCTACTAGTTGTATGCAAAACCCCCTTGGAAAAAATTTGCTTTTACCTTTTTCCTCTACCACTGTTATCATATGTCATATATGGAGTTTTGACTTCCAGAAACTAATTTGCTGTGTCTCAGCTTATTATTTTAGTTATTTATCTGAAAGGAAATTTCTCACAGTTGAAGACAACAGGATAACCAAGCTCTACTACAGAAAATATTGCATATTCTTACTCTTAAAGTACCTGTTAAAGTCTGTCATTTATGGCAGGGAAAAAGAAGGGATTTTTCTTCTTTGTAATTCTAAGGAGTTGCTTTGTACATCCCAGTTTTGAACTTTGAGAAAATCCAGCTGATGGGTACCATTTCTTCCCAGGGCTGTGCCTCATAAATTACCAGTGGCAAACAGACCAAAATTTAGAAAAATGCAGAAAAAAGTGATCTTGTGAAAAAGGGGGTTTTGTTCAGTAAGTCATTACTACATTAAAAAGAGAATACTCGTGTATGAGAGCATTCACTGATACAAGATGGAAAAGGTTGTTTAGCAGCTTCCATGCTGTCTCTGTCTCTTTGCTTATACATTCTGCTTACAGAGAACTTAATTTCACAACAAGGCCCACTTAATTTAGAAAGTTTATAAAAGAAAATATTTGCCATTAATAAACGTTAGGCCTAATTTTTCTTAGGCACCTTAGTACCAAGGTGGAATTTACCTCACTTAACCAAATTGACACACAGCTGCTTCGATGGTGTATCCCTCAGCATGCAAGAATGAGGTGTACTTGGATTATTCCTGTCTTGCAGTCATTCACTGCAGTTTGCTTATCTCTGCAGCATGTAGCAGTAAGCAGCTTATGGATGTGGTCCATTAAAAATATGTTTGCTTTATTCTTCTGTATTGTATCAATAAGGAGATACAGATTTAAAATCTGGAGCTAGAAATGCAAACTAAATCATCCCTTTCAGCCAAATGAAAAGGTGAACATCTTATCTAGGTTATCCAGGTCCCATCAATTTGTAGAGGTACAAAGGATGTAATCCTCTCTTGTTCTAACAGATCTCAAACACTAAAGGCTCTGTAGCATGCACAGTGTCCTCTTAGAGTTTGAAACATTTAATTTTCCTCTAATAAACCCAATCAGCATTTTTCCAGTAGTTGTCAGTGTAGCAAAGGCAGACTTCCAATCATTTGCCTTAAGGAAATCTATTCTATATATTTATATATCATGGTGTTAAATCGTAAATGCCACATCTCACACACACTTCAAACTCCAGTAACTCCGGGGGCACTAACAGCAGGCTGCACCCTAAATGAGTTCTGGGGGAATTAAACTGCAACTGTAAACAAGCAAGGTCACTAATGAGCTGAGACAGAAAACAGAACTGCTGGCTGCCTTTCAAGTTCAGAGGAGTGTTCAAATGGATGTGTTATACTTGAGAGCAGAGAACTAGATCAGTGTAATAATTAATTCATTGTTTATCTGAAAGTTGTTAGAAATTTCAAGGGTAATGCAGGAAATTGGAAGCTGTGTCCATTCTGTGATCCAGTATTTATCACAGCAGGGGACCCAGGAGCTGTCACTGAGGTCACAGTTAGACACACAAATGTGAAGAGACAACCATCTCAACACAAAGAGCCACCACACATTAAAATCTATTGCAAATGCATCAGAAACACAATGTCATGTTAATCCATGTGTAAGAAAATGACTTTGATGCCCAGAAGTTGTCTTTGCCACCAAGGGGAATTGCAAATGGTGTCCTGCTGACATTTGTTTCTGTAAAAAGAAAAATCAAGAGGGGACCGAGGCACATGCTCTCTATTGGGACAAGTTCAGAAGGGGAAAAAAAAAGCAATTATATAAGCAGAAATGTTTTGACAGATTAGTACAATTTCTCTATACCCTGAAGCAGTAATCTTGCAAAAACCCTCTGAATTATTTTTGCCAGGTCTGCTGGCCAGTGGGGGGCTATGGAAACACGTACACATGACCTTCAGCTTCAGACTACAGGCTGACAGAAGACTGTAGGAGGACAGACACGATGCATATTTAGGAAGCTGTTCCCTGGCCCAGTAAGTCACAAAGTTCCTAGTAAGTCCACAAAACATAAATATGTATTTTTTATCTTCATTTTTTAGTATAAGTATCAAAAATACCCCAAAATGCATAAGCTATTAGAGATGTTTACTAAGGTTAGAACTTTATGTTGCTTTATGAACATCTTACTGTGTCAGTGTATTCCAAAGTGCCTTCCCAAGGGGAAATGTATGACACTGGTTTCCAGGATGTGGAAAAGGCTTCTCAAAGAAAGCACAAGAGAGATGTTCCGTCCCAATCACCTTCCTCTCAGATGGGCAAACATGAAAAAACTTTTAATTTCCTCTGTGCATCCAAAACTGAGTCACCTGGTTTGCTCAAGCAAATCACAAAAGCCACTTTATGTTTAATCTGATACTCCTCTCCACCCAGAACAGATCTGCCCTCCCATCCTTTGCACCGTGGGATCTGTTTGCAGCCAGACTTACTCAGGAAGCTCACCAATACACAACATGCTCTCAGGAGCATGCTCTTTCACAGCACAGATAGACTTTTGAAGCTCTACCAGGTTTATAGAACAAATAAACCTTTGTCATTTTTTATTTTTATTAAAATAAATACCTGATAAATAGGCAGCCAACAAGAAAAGCAGGGTTTCCTGTGGTAAAAGAGAGAGCATGAAGGAATCTGTTCTTTAAACTCGACTTTAATATTAGTGCTTGTTAATTTCTTTGAGCTCTCCCTTACCATAAAGGCAAAAGCTGGGGACTCAGAGCACATAAGGACTCTAGACCTGTACTCCAAGTCATCAGAATTCCAACTGTTAAGGTGATCCTAAAATTGTTACATCAGTATTGAAACAGCATTATGTAGTTCATGAGAGAAGCAGTTCCAGACATCACCCACTTCAGATAACCTTACTGTACACACATTTCCTGTATGTGACATAGGCACCACTGAAAATCTTGTGCTAGTCTGTGTTTTATGCTGAGGCCAATATTAACTGGAGTTGGAATGCAAATCTAAGCGTAAGTAGTTGAACTGAAAATTCAAGCTTATGCTTAACAAATTCAACCAAAAAAAAAATATTTTTTCTTTAACAAAAAAACCTGAAACACCCCCACTGAAAACAGGGAGGTTTCTTTTTTTTATTTTCCCCCATCTTTTAAAATAAGTGCTCTGATTTATTGTTTCAATAATTCAAATTATCTAGAAATATCTGAGTACATGCCCTTATGCCTGTGGGGCATTATAAAATTTGACATTTAAAAGCTGGTAATAAAGTATTTAAAATTATTTGCCCCTTAACTAAAGATTATATATTCCCATTTAGGCAAAGTCAAATTCCTACAGAGTTGTATAAGGCACATCAGCTACAAAATCGGGTCATGAAAATCAGTTCTTTCTGAGTGTGTTTTCTCAGTTGCAGGTCTTGGTTGACTTATGCTCCCTACAAAATCAAGGCTAGAGACAATCAAACAGGCTCAAAATAAAGTGAAATCTCAAAAAATGCTTGCTTCTCTGAGTATCCTTGTATTTTCCCAGATATAGTATGTTAACTCTCCAGATTCAAGCTGCAAGTTTCAAAGCTGATATTACACTTAAGTTTTAAATCCTTGAAAACAGAACTTTACTAAGGAAACTTTGACAGACCTTGAACAACAGCACCTCACAACTCCCTCACAATGCAACCTGACTGCTATTGATTTAAGGCTGCTCTGTATTCCACTTAGCTCTGCCTCTTCATTTGAGTTTCTTGTATTATCCTCATTAATTAAACTGGTTTTGTGGTAGTGCAATGACAGCTGAGCAGTACCTTCTGCATACCCAGCTACTGTGCCCTCTTCAGTGCTTGGTTTCCATGACTGCTAATGATGGAGTTGTACCAGAGGGTGCTTTTGCATCACTGAACACTCCTGGGTGGGGAAGAAAAGGTGACAACACAGGACTCTTGTGATGTTCAGAGAAAGGGAGACTTCCTTTTGTCCCCACCACTCTGCACTCCTGGATGGAATATCAGAGCAAGGTGCTGGGAGCACAAAGTTTCTTTGCAGTCAATGCTCTGCTTCTGCTGTGCCCAAGTTCAAAAGGTGACAAAGCACCACACGAGTCTGTGTCACTGGATGTTTGTCCTCGTGCTGCAAAATTTTCCAGTAACTCTGTCCAGCTTCCAGGGGAATATGGAATATCACTGCTGGAACATGAATGCCTTTGCTCAAAGCAAACTCTTCTCTCCCAGCAGCAAGCCCTGTAAGCACCGAGCCACACCAAGCAGCACACATCCATCATCCTTTAATGTCACACCCAAAACCTCTCCATAGCACTAAAATCCTGCCAGGCAAGATCCAACGGGAACTGTACAACCTCCCTGGATGTTCCCTGCACAAGCCTTTATCTGTTTTTATGTACGGTACATTATTGCATTTACCAACGAGCCCCTTCAAGTTTTGCCACACTGCAAAGATGGAATTGTGAGTCCTAATGATTACTGAGGAAAATTTTTTCAACAGCACTCATTAATAGGAATAGAATTAATTTCATTGCTGCCATGAAACTGTCGTTGCTGCACCATGATAGTAACACTTCAAGTTCTGAGGGGTTTCTCTCCCTCTTCCAGCAATGTGGAAGAATAACAGAAGGAACAAGAGGGACAGCAAAAGAATACTTAAGCAATAAACATTCTTCAGGGTCATTGAGCCAATAAAATATAGCAGCTGCCAAAGGATGGGATTCACACTATATTTGATCAATTTTCTTTAATGCAATGAACATTCTGATGTTAGCATTTTTACAAGACTTCCATATCACTTTGCTGGTATCAAAATGAGATTTTTTTTTTTTTTCCCATCAAAGCCTTTCAGTTAAGTTAATTAATTTTGTTTGAAGTTTAAAAGAAATGTATATATATATCTCAAACACACCATATGAAGAGTTCCCAGAACAATGAAAAGCTTGGTTTTATCATGTCATTTTCACTGAATACTAGAGAAAAAAAGGTGTTTGTCACCTTCCGCTGCTTAGCTGCCTCTTTTCAGTTACCTTGAAATTAGCAGGAAATGAGGATAAATCTTGGCTTTTAGCAAGATTTAGTATCAATTAGTCAACTGTGTCTGAGAAGCTTACTAGGTAAAAATGTACCCTAAGAACATAAAATACCAAACCAAAATTCCTTAATAAATTTCCTGGCACATTCCAGAAAGAGAAATGTTATGCTACACAAATTATTTTTAAAAATGTACAATTTAGCTTCATATCAGCATTTCATTTCCCATCAGGAGCCTGTGTTAGACAGGCATTTCCCAATGCCCCCATCTTCCCGATGCTTCCATTCCCATCACACGGTGGGTTCAAAGCTGGTGCCAAAAGCCAAGTTGTGTTCATACTGCCACCCACCACCCCTCAAAACCACTTTGTCATTTCCTCTGGGACTTGTCTCACATTAATTCTTTTACAGCTTGTTTCCTTTACCAGCAACTAAAGATTTGCAGCCATGGAGGCTCAGGACTGTGCTACAAATGTGCACAACACGAGGTCCAGAACCACTTCTAATTCCAGAAAGCTGCAGAACAGGGATAGCTCAGGTGACCCATTTTTCACTGGTGTAATCTCAAAGGATACAAAACTAAACTGTCATTCCAAGAAGAATGATCTTCATTTTAAAGCCATTTCTTCTTTTCATTACAATCTACTTTTTCTAATTTATTAATTTATTTTAATGAGAAGGACTGGGGGGAGTGAGAAAGAATAAAATCACTGCAATTACTGGCCTACTACGAAAACATGGTGGGTTTTAAAGACACAGTGCTTCAAAAGAAAAGCTGGTCTATATCTGAATGTCACAGCACTCACCCTTTAATCCTAACGTGTGTAGTCTCACGAGGAAGGCTTAACATTTTCTAGGCTCTGCTAAAGATCTCACCCTACACAGCACATCCCAGGGATGGCTGAACACAAAATCTGCATCACAGAAAATGGTCCATTCTCTGCCCATCTGCAGCCACTGCAGTCCCTCACGAGCTGGGGGACGTGAAGATAAACATCGATTAAAGCACAAAGGCAGCAATACAATTTGCCCTACTTTGCTTTGTTTAACCCCAAAGAGCAAATCAAAGATGATGATGTGACCATAATGCAGCAAAACACCCAAGGCAGATGGCAAGATTTGAAGGTAAGAGGCATGCTTGAAGGGATGGAGAAGAGATAACAGGAAATCATTTCTCCTCAAGTAAGGCAAAATTTGTAATTATTTCAGTAAGGTTCTGATTCAGGAAAACATTTAATCATGGTTGTTTCCTCAAGTGCATTCATGGTATGCTGAACCAGGGGCTGCACCTCTGCAGGGAGGCAGAGATCCTTCAATCACAGTGCAAAGGTGAGGCAACAAAAGGAATCAACATCATCTGCTCTCTTTGTATGTAAAAATTGCTAAACTTGTTTTACAAGCCCTGTGATTTCCCAGCATTAAAATATTTTATGCACTTACGAGATGGTCAGCCTTTCAACTACCTATCAAACTGAACAAAGTTCTTCCCACACTCCAAAAAATAATACCATCAGAATCAGTGCACTTCAATAACACAGGGAAACACACTTTTCAACACAGGGAAAGATGATCCTTACAGGACTCACTGGCACCTGCTCAGTGGATGTTTTCTGAGCCCCCTCACCAGCCATTTCAGCCCCTGCAGTCCTTCCCCTCCCACTGTGCCTCAGGACACCACACACTGTGAGGCTGGCACGCCACAGCCAGTGATGCCACTGCAGGAGAGGAAAAGGAATCCAGCACGGATCTGCTGGGAGAGTAACACTGCTGTTCAGAACAGCAAAGGCACCTAAAGGGAGATCACCACAGGCAGCAGCCAGTGTCCCAGGGAAGGAAACAGCAGCCCTGCGAAGTCCCCAGGGCAGAAGAGCTGGAAGCTCCTGAAGCAGAAAAGGGGACCCTAATGAGAATCTTTGTTGGATGTGAAAAGGTGGTGCTGAAGGATTCTTCCCCATCTCCACCAAGAAAGGGTCTCCCCTCCTTTCTTAAGGATGTGGATCCCCTGCAGCAGTTCAAAGTCCCCAAATGCACGAGCGAGTTCAGAAATCCAAACACCTCCAAAACGGGACTAAAACTCATCAAATTTTTAAATCAGTGAAGGAGCTGCTGTGGTACAAACAACATGAGGCCTCAAGCAGTGGCTCTGATGGAGGCTGAGCTCAGCCACAGCATCCAGTGGGTTGGAATGCCACAATCCCAAGTGCCCCCAGCTCACCCACTGAGAGGCACAGATTGCACTCCAAGGTACTCTGCACAGAAATGTGTGTGCCCTGGCCTGCACTAAATAATCAGAGAACAGATTGCTGATGGTGCTGCGTGTGCTATTGCCTTAAATCACCCTCACATTAAAGAACAAGTGGGAAGGAAAATCTGCACTGAAATCCATGAAAAAATTTCCTGCCATGTGGTCCTTCACGCCAAAGGGAGAGCTGGGCTCCAGATTTGTACGTTAGATATTTTTATTTTATAAAGCTGATCTTTAATTAGTGCAGTAGATTAGCCACAGTGAGGGATTCTGGAATTAGTAAAGTGTCCCCATCCAAAATGTGCTTGTGTCAAAGAAAGAACAGATGGCTTAATAAACAAACTATTACGCAGCACAAGGATTTTCCACAATATACCAATTCTCTTTACTACTGGAATTATTAATTTCCTGGGACATTTGTGATCATATCTGGTTAAAAAGTTGGCTAGGCAAAGCATTCATCTCCAAAAAAATGTGGCACCTTTTTACTCAATTCAAAGCTGACTGCAAGAATAAAGCTTGGAAATACTGTTCTAGAATAATACTCTTCCAATTCAGTATCACGGCTTTGATAGCAGAGGAGAGAAGGAAGGTGGTTACGTCCATCAGGAACAGATGGAGATCACAGTCTTACAGTAAATTCCTTGTGGATGAGCTCTCCAAGGGATTCTTTCAGAACAGAGAAAATGGTTATTTCTAGAGACTGTGCATTCTACTCTGACATAAGCCTCTTTCCTAAAAAATTATATTTAGTACATCAATGAGACCTCAGTTCAGATTTTTCAGGTCTTTATTACCATTTTTGCCATTAAAGTAGCACTCCCTAGGTTTTAGAGACTCAAAATGAAAGTTTCCTTCTTGCAAAGGGACTAGAAAAAAAATAATAAAAACTAAGGAACATGGCATAAAAGTTGTCCCAAAGTGAAGTTCTATGAAATAGTCTATTAAACTCCATCCAGAAATGAAAACACTTCTCTAGGAAACAACTACTTTTTAAAATATTGACTTCCTTTCTTATCATCTTTCATTTAATTCTTCAAATCAGACTGACAAATCTGAATAAAGATCCTATGAACTCTGTTGTGTTTTAGAAATAAAAGTATATTCTCACACTATTTTGAGATCTGAACAATGACACCATACACACAGGGTATTTTTTACTCATAGCTCTCTGTTTTCAAATGGATGTAATGACAAGGAATATTAACTGTACTCCAGTTTCCACCTCCCCAGCTGCTGAGGTTCTCAGGAATTAAAAGATCCCATGAAGACACAAATAATCATCATGTATCACTCACAGCTAAATCTAAAAATAACCATATTTGAGCAGGTGCAAATAAATAAATTCCAGCAAGCTGATGCTAAAACCACTTCCTATATTTTAGCTTTTACTCTGGAAAATCCGTATATGCCTAAAACGCTGTTTTATTACTGTGCGCTGCCTATTAAAATAACAATTATCCTGTTAGAGGGGGGTATAGGAGGAAGGAGTCTTGGACATTACAAACTTTTCCTTATCTTGGAGAGGGATGGAATGGTGACCAAAAAGATGCTTTGGGAAAAAAAAAAAAGAAAAAAAGAAAAAAAGAAGAAAAAAAAAAAGGAAAAAAAAAGGAAGGGGAAAAAAAAGACAGAGGAAGGAGTAAAAAACCATCCTATTAATTGTAGGCACAAATAACTCAGTCTCATATTTCACCTCTGACTCAGATGAAAAACTTTGAACTCTGTCTCCTGCACTCCAAGTGAAATCTCTCAGCACTGGGCTCAGTGTAATTCTCTTTTTCTTATAAATTCTGCTGCTCAAATTGGTTTTATTTGGCTGATTCTGAGGGGAAAGAGAAAGATAATCACTCTCTACAGTCCACTAGTGAAGGCACCTTCTTGGGACAGAGGAAGAGAAGGGTTCAATTTCCCATCCCAACAACTATTTCAGTATTTCTACAAAATACAGCAAGGGAAGAAAGTGATAAAAAAACATCTTCTTGAGCAGTGTGCCTGTTTTGGATACTGAAGACCTCACCTGAGTCCTCCCTAACAAGGAAATCTCCTGATCCTCCTGCCTGCCCTCATCCCGGACCCATCCCTGCACTGTCCTTCGTGTCACAGCTTTGCCCTCTCGTGACCAGGAAGGACAACTCCAGATTGATGGAACTGCTGCAGTTAAAGTAGAAAACTGCCATTACAGAATGAATCTGCATAAAATAATCTAGAGCTACTGAATAATTAGATACATATGGATTAGACTGTGAACTCATCCCACAGTCTGGAAAACTCTGCAGAATTCAATAAACTACATTGATTTGCCTCTACATCAACTACATCAATCTAAATCTGATTGATAAGAGAGCTACAGGCCATTTTTCCCCTCTTATCCATAGTGCAGAATGCACCTGCTTTCACAGGTACTGAAAAAATATTCTAATGGTTTTGTTGTTGTTCTTCCCATGTGTAAAAATTCTAAATACAGGATATACACCATCATCTATTCTCAAATTATATCTAAGTACTGAATTACAACAGACTTATATTTAGACTGTTTGCTCTAAACTACTTCTAGAGGCAGGCAGAACAGGATAATTAAAAAAAAAAACATGGTTTCCGTCCGTTTCATTAACATCTGGTAAACAACCAAATGTTAATGAACATTAAGCATTTGGCAAAAAAACTGGTAAAGTGCCTTGAGATTATAAATTAGCCGAAACAAAGAAAATAAAAAATAGGTAATAAAAATTGGAGTCGTCAGCTCTGTCAGGGAACAGTTCTGGATAGGAAAAGGCCACCCAGTGAACATTAAGGATTATTACAGCAGAACTTTGCCATGCAAACACTTCCTTGCACTGAGCCTGCTTTCCAGGCACCTCGAAAAAAAGAACGTAACATTCATTTATTCTGCCAATTTCTAAATCCTCTTTTATATACTTCCAAGTCACATCTGTGCTGCACTTCCTTTGTAAATGCAACAGACTAGAGGAAAAATTGCATTGTATTATATAAAACATAGAAAAATATCTAAGTCTATGAAATCAAGAAAATAAGAGAGTATGTGGATATATACAAGAATATATGGATATGTATATTCATTTTCAATTAACAGACAGGTCTATACATTCATTTTTCTAAGGCTTATGAGAAAATTCTGTATCAACAAAAAAGATCTGGACCATCACTTGTCTCCCTATCTTTTTTTTTTTTTTAACAACATCTTATAAGAAAACCAAGTAAACCTAATAACAATCTTTCTACAGAAGACAGACCTTTTTCTGTTTCAAAGCAGTGGTCTAGAAATTAATGAGAAAAAGTGTTTATCAAGTGAGTTAAAAGAGTAAATGTTAGCAGCTAAAAATAGTGTAAAGGAAACCGAATTCTGAGACCCCGACTGGGATTCTGGGAAGAAGGTTTTCTTTTTCTATTTTTCCCCTTTTTTTCCCAGTTTTACAGATAAACAGAAGTCTTAATAAAGGATGATAAATCTCAGCTTTACAACCCTCATCAGACATTGTAAATATTGTCATTTAATCTGTATTTAAGACACAACCCTGGGAAACAGAATAGGAAAAAAAAGGATGAGCTGTTAATAGCATTTTCTTAGGAGAAACTGAACAAAAATAGAAATAAACAACAGAATGGCCAAGGTCAAAATAAAACTTGTGGTTCAATGAATGCAATTTTAAGGACCCAGCATGGGGAAGCTGTATTGGTAAGTCACAGTATCATGTTGAAGAAGATGTGGATTTTTCTAGCTGGTGGTGTTGCATGGGAGTTCACTGGATTATATCCCAACAAAAAACGAAAGCCATAAACAGTCATTTGGACAATGGTGGCTGCAGAGGATTCACTCCAACTATCAAATAACCAGCATCAATTCTTACTGAATGTAATTGGGTGCAGTTCCTTAGAAACATTTAACACCTTGAATTACCTTACAAGGTCTCAGCTACAGAGTGGCTGGTATTCAGTGATGTCTGGAAACACCCAACACAATGGGAACATCTCTGATACAAATATTTAGGACTATGCAAGTTCGTAAGTTTCAGGAGACACTTTTTAAAATATGGCCCTAGAGCAATATATTCTTTTTCATGGATAATATGTAGAAGAATAAGAAGTTCCTTCTACAGTAACTTAATAGTATTTGAAATGCTGGTTGGATTTTTTTTCTTTACTATTTTCCAAGTTATTTTGCCCCATGCACTGGATAACAGTATGGCATATATTTACTGCAAGTATTTCAGCCAACATGATGACAAGTCAGCCCACTTTTACTTAAAGTCAACAGAAAACGTGGCAATTCAATTTGCTGTTGTAGACCATAGTAAATGCACTAATTAAATTAGAATGTCTGCGAACTTTACAAGTAAATGTTGTCATTCATAAAGGCAGGTTTCTATATAAACATTAATGTTCACATCACTTTGATAGAACTGCACTTCCATCAGTAATCATAGATACTGCAACCCCTGAACTACATTTGGAAACATCCTCTTTACTCTTCGAACGCAGAGCAAACCACACCTGAAGCTTGAGTCCATTTCCAAGTGCAGGCCAAGTACAATCTGTCCCACTTGGCCAACACTACTCAACTCCACTTAACTTCCTTGGGGTCACTTTTGAACTGCCAATTTAATTTTTCATATCTCAACTGGCCTTTCTTTTGTTTTCTTTCTTGTTTGGGTGGGGTTTTTTTGTTTGTTGTTGTTTTCTTCATGAAATGCAACTATCAGATACCTGCCTGTCCATGTTGTTTCCCTGAGATTTTATTCCCCAACTGTGTGGTGTTGCTTGCCCCTCTGTTCAAGCTCCTTCGTTGTACAAGCCATGCACACCAAATGATATATCAAATGATATATCCCCCTGGGCATTTAACTCTACTTCTTTTGAAGTCACTAAGAAAAGTCCTTAAAGATTTCAGCAGAAGCCCTGGTGTTCATTTTCCAACACGCTGATGTGCCCCTGCTCTGTCCTCAGAATTATGATGGGTGTGGTTATTTTGCACGTGCCCAACAATATTTCTTTCAGCCAAGCAGGGTAAAAAGCAAACAAACCCACTGGTACAGACCTTCAGGACACCCTCGAGTTCACAGCAACCCTTCTCTCCAATCAATAGCAGCCCCCTGCTTTACAGCAGGTACACCCTGGGAGCTCAGGCTCTCCTGGACATGTCACCTCTGTCACCAGGGCTCAGACACTCCCCAGGTGAAAATGAGACTCCACAGCACACTCCCACACCCCCAGCAGGGCAGCAGCACTGCAGATGTCTTGCTAAATGCAATCAATACTCCTACAAATGCCATCAATCAGAAATACAGAAAAGAACAGGACCAAAAGATGACACCGTAAGGCTCTTATTATTGAAAGCATATTATAACAGCGAGTAAAGCAGCTAAAGAGGCATGGTACAGGATATGTCAGAGAGGCTCGGCTTCAAGATTCCTCTTAGGCTTTGGTGTTTAAATGCAGACAAGTCAGAATCTGAATAACATTCTTACTTAATCTACTAGAAAACTCTTTTCAGCAAAAATTGCTAATCAACCGTAACAGGATTTTGAAGCAGAATTAGAATCTTAGCAAATGAGAGCCCAAAAGAGAAAAAGAGCCTATGTGTCCAGATTAATAAGATTAGAAAAAATAAAAATAAGAGAGGTGTTAGTACAGTAGAACAAAACCCTATTATGCACCATAATTAGATGTCAGCACACATTCTGTCAGCTTACATGCTAATTTTAATTTCTAGGGCAAACTGTTTTACATGTTTGGACATTTAAATTGATGCTTTACAGTCTAGTCATGAGTATCAGATCTGAAAATTAACCTCTTCTGACAGGCTATTATTTAGGAGTTGATTCTGCAACCACAAGTGAACCATGTTTGGATACAGCTGTAGTTTGGTCAGAGAGGACATTTCTCAGCCTGTCTGCATTGGAACAGAGGCAGGGACAGCTTAGGACAATCAATGCAACAGCCCTGCACAGTTTCACTCACCTGGGGGATGACCCTGATTTACTCCATGGACTTCACCTTAGTGGAGTTCAGCAGAGTCAAAGGACTGTGGCTATTTGTGTGTTTGTAAGAACAAACTCCGTCAGTGCAACAGGCTCCAGTCAGGATAACCTGGGGCTGCTGCTGGTCACAGTCTACTCCTGAAGGAAGAACTGTTCATTCCCGTATCCCAAAATACACTCAAATATCCCTATTAATTAAAGTAAGCACATCAACTAACAAAATACCACTGACATCCATCTATTTGCAAAAGATCATGTCCCACTGCACCAATACTTTTTCTCCTGAGTGCTAAAAGAACTCATTCTAATTTGTACAGAGCATGAGATCTCTGTCCCATTAGGGGGAGTGACTTTTTGCCTTCTATGACCTTTGAGCATGAAAACATAAGAAAAACTTGAACAGGAATATTCAAGACTTCAATTACTCTTTTTAAGTTCTATTTAGAGGAGAAAAAAAATTGCCACTCGCCCTCCCCATTACTCCCTGTTAACTGTATTCTATTTTCACCTGAGTATTTCAATCCAATATCTATTCCATATGTATTAACTGTCTACATGATAGAATGGTTCTGTTTTCCTGATACTATAAAACACTGATGATGCTGATTTACAGCATCACTCAATGAAAAGGCACTCTGAGATGATGGTTGAGTGGCACTTTGATTTCATACAACAAAGTAAATTCTAGGGTGCCACTGGAGTAAATTTAAACAGAAGAAAATCATTCCCAAGCACAGAAAAACAGAACAGTGCCATATTGTTTCACCCAACACAGATATGAGCTTACAAGAAACTTGCATTTAGCTTTATACAAGGATTCAAACTGATGTTAAAACAGTTTTGAATTTATGAACAATCACAAAAGATAAAATTATGAGTATTTCAAAAAGCATTAAACCAAAAAGCTGTTTAATGCTGAGGATCCTACACAGTGCTCATTTGAGAATTTCACAAAGGCACTGGAATGAGAAACTAGTTTATTCTGGGTAATGAAAAATATACCTGCTAAGTTATTGATAAAATGCTTTCGTAAGACCATCTATTAATTTTATCAGATTTATTATTTTAATAAAATTAGTCTTTTATAAAAGCCCCCATTGTTGTGTGGTTTAATGTGTGTGCATGTTCGCTGTTTGTGATCTTGAAAATACTGATTTGAGACAGTCAGCCCAAGAGTTCTCCCCAAGTCCTCAAAAGAGAACAAACAGCAAAAAAGTATCTTTACTATGTATTGCAATAGCTCTGAGGAATCAGGACTATTATGGAAATGTGAGTTGGATTCCATCTCCAAATAACCAGGATATGCCAGCTAAGTTTCACTTCCAAAACCAATTTATTGGCAATGGTGCATGAACCAGGATGAGCACAGCTTGATTTACATCTCAAGCTGAGCTTGTAGCACTGAAAACAACAATAACAAGAAATCCTGAGGTGCTTTACTTGTAAATTAAACAAGTGTATCCCAGAACACTTGTCTGCCGCACACATCAGATGCTGTAACTCTGCACACTCCGTTTCAGGTTATTTTATCTTTCATCCTAAAAAATAATATGCATTTCCCTTGTGGAAAAAGCAGAACTCAAAGGCAGACAAGTGGTCTACAGTGATGGCCTTTGTATTCTATTTCTGTCCATGTAAGAAACAGCTCCAGTCAAGAGTTAATTATCCTTTCACACATAAAAAGAATCTTTATTATATGACACCATACTAAATCTCAGAGAGAGGTAATTTATAGTAGATGGTAAAAATTGATGATGGCACATGCCCCAGGATGTTGTTTTGTTTCTGAACCTAACTGGAAGCCAGAGCAGTGGAAAAAAAATCCAAAAAAGTAAGAATTCAGGAAAGAGGAGAGA
Source organism: Pachycephala philippinensis (assembly GCA_013397055.1). Lineage (NCBI taxonomy): Eukaryota > Metazoa > Chordata > Aves > Passeriformes > Pachycephala > Pachycephala philippinensis. Next base: position 1,070,702 of record VWZT01016783.1, read on the forward strand.
TGACAATAAAGCAGATGATGTGAACTGAAAAGTTAAAATCTAGATCAGTGTCTGGCTTTACTCTGGAAGCTAAACTTGCTCAAGTTTGGATTTTAATGAACTGGTATATGTACAGATATAATTCATATTGTTGCAAGTGTCCTTTCCAGGTCACCATCACTGAAATATGTTTCACCATAGTCTTTGCCATACAGCTACTCTTAAATAAAAGACCACTGGTCTGTACAGGAGTCTAAGAATATCCAAACAAACTTATTTGAATTATTCCATGAAATCAGTTGTGGAGGAAATAACCTAGCCTCGAAGAACAATGAACATCATCTCAACAGCAATAATATTTTATACCAATTGTCTGTGTAAAGAAAAAGAAATGATACTCCACCCAAATGCTGCAATGTTCAGGGATTTGATCTGATTTAAGAGGATTGAGCCACTTTTCCTCTCTCCCTTCTGAGCATTCAGGAGTCTCCCATTTACTCCTAGAGAGAATGGCAATATTTCTGGTATGTCCCTATGTTTTCCAGGGCAGAGCTGTACAGCAGCCTCAGCTGTTCAGGAGGGCTCCCAGTCATGGAGAGATCTCTCATCTCTTGCACCTTGTGGCTCAAGCTTTCACTCTCACCTAATGCTGTGTCTGCTCTTTTTAAATTAACTCTGATTCTGCAGCACAGGTAGCGGAATATGTTTTTAAAAAGCTATAACACAAATTGTCTCTGCATATAACAACATTAAGGGAAAACTACTTTCATCACTTCAGGGCACTTTCTTTTGTATCATTATGAGAATTATCTTATTATGTTAATGTTTTGCACTGAAGTTCTAATCCATTGAGGATCTCTGGAGTGATACTGAAAGGAACAAACAATTAACTACCAGCTAGAAACGTTTAGGTATGGAGGCACAAATGAGAAGTTCTGGGAGAACAGTCTCAAAAAAAAAAATTAACAAATCCATTTATGTTGATTGGAGCAGCAGAAACAAGAGGTTTTTCTCCCGTCTCCCATAAAATAGAACTTGCCCCATTTAGAAACATGCCACTGGAAGTAGAGGGAAAAAACACCTTTGAGGATTAAATATTAGAGTTTCTGCTCTGCATTTTATAAAATATCTCATCATTTCAGCACTGATTAGACCAATAAAGGCACCATAGAAGTAATAAAGCTCTGAAAGAAACAGTGGCACAGTTAGTAATTAAGGATTTTGGGGATTATGAGATTTTTCCCGCCACCAAGCTCCTCAAACAAAAACAAACACACACACAAAACACATTCTCCATGTTCCTTTCAGGTAAAAATAATTTAAGATTATTTCCTAGCAGCCTAATCTAGAACTGGAATCCAGTTCAACAAAACATAGAAACATTCATGTTTTAAAGACTTTTACCACAGTGTTTCAAAGACCTGCGTAGGAGAAAAACTCTGCAGAGCCACCAGCAGTTTGTTGGTTTGTTTAGCTTAAAGAAAAGCACCAGAACACTTGCCATGAATAGGGTAACAGAGAGTTCAAAGGCCTGTATACAATATATAAGGAAACTACTTAATTTTGACACCAGCTGTTTTGAACTCCACTGAAATAGCGGGAACATGATTACGAGTTGTTTAATTGAATAAAGACTGGTTTATAGTAGAAAAAGAAATGGCAAATAATTATATTCATTTAATTCACTTGGGATTCAGCTTGTTTTCTGCTTCCTTGATATTAATGAAAAGAAATCTAATTTGTTCTACATGGCAAGAGATGTAATTTAGATGCTTATTAATGCACAGTTCTGGTAGCAGCTCTCTGAGAAATGTAGCTTTTAAAGTGTTTGTTTTGTAACTCCGGGAAGCTATAAATGTAACAAAACAACATGTTTTGCATCCAAGAGTAATAAAATTGGAAAAAAACTTTCTCACTGCAAGCAGGCAGACTTGAGGACTTTATCAGAACCCGGAAAGAGAGCTTTTGTAACACCATGACAAAATATGCACATCAATACAGTATTTTCTGAACTTCACTGTAAATCATGCTTAACATTAAGAAAAATGGCAAAATAGTTCTCCTACAATCGCTAACATTTCATAATGTTACACACATTGGACACAATCACAACCTCCTTGGAAAAATATTACTAATTGGCTTTGTCCTAATTATTTAGGAGCTATCACATCTGTTCTGACCAGGGTAATCCTTTCTGACACTGGCTGCATTCTTGCCTCCCAAAGAATTCTTCTGTTACCTCTAACTTTTTCTGCTGCCTGTGCAGGAGGAGTGTTGCAGGCATTGTAAATCTCAGCTGCACCACAGGTTTAAATACAGGGGGGAAATGAAACATCATCAAATAATGCCTTGAAATCAAGCAAATGGCAAACAAGTGCCACTGCAGATCCACCTTGTGATCTAGCCAGGAAAAGAGAGAGGAAAGAACAGCAGAGCTCCTGTGATCACACAGCTCCTAGCCTGAAGGGAACTCAGTCTGAGGAAGCAAAAGAAATAGATTTCTTAGGCAATGCTTAGCTCCTGCACAAGGCACAACTCTCACACTCTGAGAGGGGCATCCCTGAGCATCACCCAGCTGTGCTGGGCCCCTTCACGCCTCAGGGCAGCCTCCCATGCTCTGCACAGATCACTTGCCATCCAACTTCTCTGATTTTAGAATGAGAAAAACCCCTCTCCATTGCTCTGAATCCCTAAGTTTTTAAATTTCCTGATTCAAGAGTTTAATTTTCAATGAAAGCCGTAGTCATGGAGGGGAGGAGGGACAGGAAATAATCATAAAATTAAGGAAAAAAGAAATCAACACTTTCTCATTGAAAATCTCTCTTTAAATAGGCATATGCATACATATATACTACATACATATATATATATATGTATCTTGCATGCATATATTCTATACATGTAAATAAAGAAGACTTCAGACTAGATGCACTCCTATCATGCTGGCAATTAAGCTGGTGTATTTCTAGAAACTGAAACTTGTTTTTAATGAGTGCTACAAACTTTTAAATTTTGTTTCTCAAACTCCGTTCTGTTCCAGCTAATTGTCTAGTCTGCTAGCTGCTAATTAGCTGCAAGTCAATAACTGAACTTTCTGTCAACAGGATTTGAATTTCAGCTATAAAGCAATGAAAATTCATTTCCACTAGCACACCTTAGAAATTCTTCCAATTAGCTGCCTTTTTTCCTGATTTATTCCTGTGGGATGGATACTTACAGTCCTGAACTTTATTTGTTGCTGCACATATATAACCAGAATTATTTTCCAAAAGCCTATTAATGTTTTCTTTTTATAAATCACATCTAATCTATTTCCACCAGGATGGTTGCCCTTATAATGTTAAGCAATTAGTATCTTGAACACCATTTTGTAATAAAACTTAATTTGCAATAATTAAAATGTAACAAAAAAATAAATAGTTATCATTAGATAGCTACAGGCATTTTGCTAGGATGGTAAAATAATGAAGCTATCTATAAATGTTTTCCTCTTCCAAGTAAAGGTCCAAGATATAGACTCTTCAAAATAATATATGATGACAATATATTTTAAAATTGAAATATGATTAAACTTTAAAATGCAGTCCAAAACTACAAACAGAAAAAAAGCATTTCACTTTTCCTTAATGCAAACATCCAGAAGTCTGAAGGCAAAATTTATAAGCTGGTAACAAAAAAAGTCACTTTTTGCTTTTAGATTTCTCTCATTTTACATCTTGCAATGGCACAGCATATACAAAATAATCTGTAAAATATCTTTGCCTGTAAAGATACTGGACCCCTTTCCTTCTCCCATTTGCTGGCTTTACCTATGGGTCGTTCTGAGAAAACATCTTTTTATGGAATGGTACTGGAGAAGACAGGATTCACTGAAGGGAGAGCAAGCCTCTCAAAAGCATTGTTTTCCAGCAGAAAGAAAGTATAAAATAAAGACTGGAGAAGCGTTTTTAGGCTACTTTATTGGACATTACTTTAGCTCTGGGTTCACTGCAGTAGATGGGGAGCATTGTGTTACCATGTTAAATATTGCCTTGTACAAGCACACCTGAACGTGGCTCCAAGAGATTTACCTGTGCATAGTATTTGTATAGATAGGAAATTGTAGTAATGCCCATATTTGATCAAGGAAGAGATGAACTTCCAGGTGCAAAATCATACAGGGTCAAGATTTTGCTGTTCTGTTTGTACACTGAGCTCAGAGGGGACAGCAGAAGCATTCACAGACTTGAAGAAAAAAAAAAAAAGGGTTATAATGATTTTTGGGAGCCAAAAAGACAAAAAACTCTAAGAGTGTCCAAAGGAAGGCATGGCTGAAAAATAAAACAGTATTTAATGGATTCTCTTAGCAAAGGATTGTTTCTCTCACTCATAAGGACTAACATAACCCAAAAAGGACATTGCCACTTTTATCAGAGGATAAAGAACCTCTACATAGAAACACAGAAGTATTCTAAAAGCAGAGGACTTTAAACATCTGTTTGCGTTAGAATACAACAGTCCTCTGCTAGAGAGAAAAACTATCAAGAAGGAATTGAAAACAAAAACTGAATGGAAAGCAACCCTAGAAAAATATTACCTAAACAGCAAGTCCTTGATAGCAAGTCTAGAACACAGAAGAACCCTTAGAGTATGAAATACTACAAATGAAAACACAAAGTCTTCTAAATTCTGCTCTGGGTGTTTTGAATGAGAAATGAAGGCAACATATGGATGGCTAATCCAGGAAAGGCTGATCTACACGTTCTACTGTGCCTGTTGTGCACTCTTAAAATATGAAATACAAAAAATATTGTAATAAGAAATACCATTCTTCAGCATATCTCACCCTAAGATCTCAACAAGCTTTGCTACTATGAAACTTTTGCACTGCACAACGTCCATGTGTCTTAGGAAATGAAGGTTTATTCTCCTAGCACTGGTGTAGTCAAGCTCTAGCCTAAGAACTGGTAGGGAGCCAGGCAGCTACTCTGGCCAAAATACAGCCCAAACTGAAGGAGCAGACCAGGATAACACACAGCAACCAAAAAAACTTACAATTTGTTATTCAGTATGTATCTGTCTTTAGCATAGTTCCTAATACCAGTATGGGTCAGAACTGGACTGCTGCATCAGAATCATCTGACTTTCAGGGACAACTGTTCTTCCCTTCAAGATTGTCCACACACAAGAAGTAAAACTGCACACGGTGGAAGGTGGTGATCAAAAAATTAAAATGAGAAACAATCATTCAATTTGCCCTGTTTCTCATGTCCTGGATTTCAGCTAAAGCCCATGAAGCTGCAGGTGGGACTGAACAGTGCAGGAATTCAGGGTGGGGGAAAGGCAGGCACCACACACAAGTTGTGTTGTTGGAAGTTTTATCCGTGCCTGATAATGCACTAAAGCTCCAAAATGTCAACACACAGGAAGAAAATCACTTTTCTCCCACTGCTTTTGACAGTCGGAAATTCCTACTTTTCATTAATTGCATCATCATTTTGTTTCTATCGGTATCTTCCTCAAAGCCATTTCACCCTTTTAGGAGCACCAGCACAACATTGCACACCCTAGTCTTGTCAAGGAGCCTCAGAAGATGGCCCTGCTCATTCTGAGCTGAAGTCAGTCTGGGCTAAGGACTGCAGATGCACTTTTCCACAAGATTAGCCACCAACACAAGTTTAATTTCCCATGTTTCCTAAGGTACAGCAAAGTGAAGGGTGTGGAAGATAGGCAGACAAAAAAATTGGTTTAGGCTAACCTGAAACCTTACATTTGTCTTCATGTACTGTCCCCATCTGTCTTTGAGGAAATCAACAATAACTTCAGTATTTTTACACTCCTTCTTCCACCACTGAGCCACAAGTTATTACAGAAACCCAATTTCCAGCTAGATCCACCAAATGTGATGGACTGTGCTTCTAAGGTGAAAAATGTATGAAGTGGTTGAGGTCAAAGACACAAAGGAATTTTTATTTTAAGTGGTTTCTTCCCTTTAAAGGCCTGCTTTTAGATTCCATCCAATTTCAAATACACTACGCACTACAGAAACACAACTGGGAATGTCCCTAAACAAATTTTTAGCACTTGGCCATCTACATTGTTGATAATGCCTTTACAATATAAATCATGCTACAACAAACATTAGTTCCTCTAGGGCTCTCTTCAAGACATTATCTCACACAGCTCAGCAGGGTTTAATTTATCTCAGTCATCTTTTTAAGTTCAATCATGGGTTTGTAAAATGTGCCTTCCGATCAGGGCCTTAGATTACTCATATGATTAGAGTTAGAGCCGGAAACAAGATTCTTGGCATTCCAGTTATGACTTGTTTAGGAAATTGATATTGGCATTTTCTGCATCATTTGCTGTTTCTCCAGTGAATTACTTTCCTGTCTTCGATTCTCCTAAAGAAATTTCAACCTTGTGGGAGAATAAAACTAATTAAAAAACCCGGCAAATTTAACTTCAGGCAGAGAGCCTGAGCTTCCTGTTAGAATTAATGTATCTATTGATCTGTTAAAATAATAAACTAAAACTCACAGTCTATCACAGAAAATAGTAAGGTGTTTGAGGTCAAACACTAATTTATCCTTTAAAGGAGAGTATAGGGTTTCTTATACCATATATAGATTAACCTTTCCAAGATAGGATGAGAAGAATAAATAGGAATGAGGCCCTATGGAATACACAGGGAAACAATTAGTCATATTAAACCTTTTTTTTTTTTTCTTTACACAGACAGAGCCTCCTGTAATAATACAGAAATGATGCAAAGCATTCATTCTTCTCAGGGACACATTTTAAACTGCCTAGTGACAAGCCTTCTTTTTTTTTTAGACTGTGTTAGTTAAAGTTTATTTTAAAATAGTCTTAATTCTGCAATGTATCTTCTGTGAACTTTTGTCCTCTTCCCCAATCTTTCCTCAATACAGCTGCTGCTATTACACAAGTTAGGAAGAAAAGGTCTGCTTTAGATTTTCAATATCAAAGACAAAACAAATCAATTCTAATTTTTCAGGAGATGAAACCACTGATGCAGAAGGTCATTAAACACTGTCTGCTTTTCAGTGGCACTGGAGCCCAGAATAAAGGATCATACAAAATGACAATCACTGAGATTGAGAAGACGAAGAGAAAGAAAGAGTTTCTGCTCAGGAGGGGGCACTAAATATATTTACAAAAGGGACATCCTCTTTATTAATCCCATATTACTGATTATATCCACTGAGTGCTACTGATTATATCCCAGGTGCTATCCCAGTGATGCAAATCCTTACACAATATACGAATTTATGACCCAAAACTCCAAAGCAAGATTAATCTTTGCTGCCAGCTGTCCTCCACTAGCATCACTATGTACCTGTAGCTTAATTTTAAATTAAAAAAAAACAACAAACAAATGGATATTTTCATTTCAACCAATTCAGTCACATTTCCTTCTGGTATCTTATGTTATGGACTCTTTATCACAATAATTACCACAAAAACATATTCAAAATGATAAAAATTCACATAAGTTACTATGTTAAATGGAAGCAACAAAGTATTACAGAGATGAAACCCCAAAAGCAATGTTAAACAAAAGAGCAGGAAATCTGAAATTGGCATCTATGATTTAGATTCTTTTTCTCATCATTTGGAAAGCCTTATCAGCACGGTTGCCAGTCCCTCAGTCTTGTTGGGTTCTTCACAACACCCCTGAATTTATATTTCCCTGATCAAAACTGCTTGTGTGAATATATTAGATATTCATCACAATTTTAAGTCAGACCTAAAAATATCGGTTTGGTTTACCTTCCCTTTTTTGTTCATTTTCTTTCTCTACCTATTCTCTTTCCTTTAATCCTTTAGTTGCCTTTTGCTTAGCAAGTATCAGGTTTATCCAGACAAGACCATTTTTCACTGAGCCTGTGACCAATGAGGCAGTCAAGAGCATTGACCTAAAGAGTTCGACGTTAATTCAAGTTTGTCAGGTCACAAAATTCCTGGTAAGACTTTGAGCCAAGCCCATGTTTCTGCAGAGGCAGTACCACAGCAAAAGGCTGAATGAAAAACAAACAAAAAGGATTTTTTTTTTTCAGTTTTATTATTGGTTTCCTCTCCTCTTTCCTGCATTTGTCTTCTTTCCACATAAAAGAAGTAAGCTTGACTCCAGTAATAGCTCCGGCCTTTCTCAAATAACTGTCTCTATTAACTCTCCCTCAGCCAACCATCCCTACAAGGAACATTTTTTATTATCTCAAAATAGATTGTGTCAGTTGTTGTTACAAACAGCAATTCCTTTTTTCTAGTGTATCTCTGGAATTCATTTACAATACCTGCAATCACACACTACCCTTGGGATTGAACTGGCCACTGGGCACTTCAAACTGCAAGCCATGCTTAGCTGGCCAGTGGCATAGGCTACCTGCACCTGTCTTGCTCTGTATTTGTATTCCGTGTTTCTCACTCCTAAATAATGCTATTTCTCTAATGCAACACCGTGTAAATTGATTTTCAACATCTACACATTTAAACCAGGTAACCTAAGTTATTTTCCTAATCTCACCATACTCCACAGACTGAACGCAGAAACAGATACTCCAGTATCAAGTTATCTTACATAAATGCTTTTGCAGGCTCATTAGTCAATACACACATTCACTTCCAAAAAAGTGCATGGAAATTAATGTGTAAATGCCTTCAAAGTGAATGAACTGATTCTCAGATGTGGAACTAATAATAAAGAGTATTACCCACACTACAGTTGTTAACAGAACTGTAATTAGGATTTTAACAATCAGAGTTACTATCTAAATTTCAACAGTCATCTTTTTATGGTCATGTTAATTAGGAGAACATTATAAGGTAAGCAGGACCATATGCTTTCAGTGAAAAATTATTTTTGAAGTTATCTTGCCTTCAGTATATTACACACAACGTTGATAAGTAGCCTTTCTAAAGCAACTTACATGCTATCGCACTTATGTAATATTTTAAGCTTTTTAAAACGTAAAGAAGAATTTTCACGTGCTCGGTATTTAATCAGTGTTGAAATCTTGGAAGTTACCCCTGTATGCAAACCTAGCTTGCCTAGGCTGCTGTGAAACACAGCTCTGCCCTGAGCACGACGAGTGCTTCCTCCAGTTTGGGTTCCTCTGCAAGCGCCGTGTGAGTGCACTCGGGGCCTGCCCCCCACTGCTCTGGTGTCTGGGGACATGTCCCAGGTCACCCCTGGCACTGCACCCCTGACCTGGTCAGTGTGCCAGGCCTGGCCGTGCCCACTCAATGCCCACTCAGTGCCGAAAACAACAGCCTGCAGCACCAACCTGGACACAAGCGTGTTGTGAGAAAGGCTGGGGCACACCCTGCCAAAGGCCAGGTAAATGGCACCCACTGCTCTCTGCCTGCCCACAAACCACGTTATTTCACACCAGGGAGGCAGGAGTTACTCTTGATAAACCCACGCTGACTGTGTACAATCACCTCTGCTCTTTCAAGTGCTCGGAAACGCTGTTCTGAGAGGACTCAGCTTGTGATTTGACCTGGGACTGACCCTACAGTGAGTTACCTTCTGTCACCTCTGGACAACAGCACCTGGACCACACTTTGCCCAGGAGATCATTTAATACTATAGATACTGTATATTATATATATATAATATAGCTGAATTTGGCCTGTCCAGCTCTGAAATCAGATTCAAAACTCACAAAGGCAAAAGTTCAATTTAGGATCAAGGGAGTGCTCAAGCCGTTTGTGAACTACTGAAAGCTGGTACTGCATTAAGTGACAGGATATCTCTGTTACCTGCTACAGCTGTATTAAATATTTTTGTTAGCTAAATGACAAAATTTTGATTCTTGTAACTATACTTCAATCAGCGTGACAAGTATATAAAATTTAAATTGGCTGTATTATGATAAGGTCTTTTGGAATGGCTAAAAGCAAAATGCAAATCTGTCATCCAAGACAATTAGGAAACATTTCTCTTATTCTAACCACCTATGTGTATTTTGCATAAAAGTCACATGAAGATCACCTGTCATTCTACAATATCAACATCCATCAAGTGACAACATCTTCCATCATCAACTGTTTGTTATAATGGAAACAGAGTACCTGAAATACAATGTTCTAGAAGGATAAATGACTCTCATTTTGAATATAAATGTCCCTGCTTCACCTCAATGTTTATTTCCTATGAGTGCCAAGGGGATGTGAAACATTCACCCAGCAGTGGGAGGACATTATCCCTTTGCAATGTTCTGTTCTGATATTCTCTCTTAAATAATCCAAGGTCTGTTATCAACATCCCTGATCTACAAAGCTTCATCTACCAGTATGTGTACTGTGTACACTGGGATCAACCCTGGAAGATGATGGAGCCTTGTAAAGAACATGTTACCATGAAAAAGGTTTCACCATTTCATGGCCTTCTGTCCTTAGCCAATATCAAATGTGCAAAAAAAAAGGGACACACTTATGTTTTTAACGTTTGATTCAAATAAGGGCCAATGCCAAATCTTTAATCACTTTGGTAAATTTGATTTTTGAAGGCTTATGATTGTGCTCACTTTAAGGTCATGAATATGAAAATTTATTTATTAATTTTAGTGCTGCAGAGTTATTTCAACTCAGAAAACCATTCTGTGAAGTTATAATTGCACTCCCACCTGCAGAGATATGAGCAAAAATGCAAGCTTTTTGTAGGGTGAAGCATTTAGCTGAAAGCTTTCCTCTGATACAGAATGTAACTAAGACCAAAACACTGAAAGTATGCTCAGGGTGTACAATAACATCACCATTTCAGCTTCAAAATAGGCCTCTGACCTTCCCTTTCATACCTATCACTTTCAGATCCTGAGAAACTGGCCTAAACATTCTTCTAACCCCAGCTATTCAGACTGTCTGCAGGATCAGGGTCACATTGATACAACTGACAGCAAGGAAAGAAAACCTTTATGCCACCAGATAGACTGCAAGAAAAATACGATACATCTCCTTGAAGGAAGTCTGTTGATTCTGTTATGGAGCTTATTATCAAATAGCATCAGGAACAGTTAAAAGTGGATGGTTTTTGTCACACAAAGGATGTGGCAACACGTACCTAGGTGTGCACTGCCTTTTCATGTTTTGCTCATCACAGAACACATGCAGATTCAGTTATTCATTAAGATCTTGAAAACAGTAAACACAAATTAGGGTCCCAGCTAAGACAGTAAAATGAAGACATTGGAGTCTACATCTATTTAGAAACACTAAAATCAAATACTAACAGAGAACACTAAGAACAGTATCTTCATCCCCCAATGTTTTGAACCCCAGAGCGTTTTCCTTATTCTTTTCTGCATTATAAATTCTACTCTTCCACATCCAGTATCATGGAAGGGTAGAATAGGTGTCTTCTCTCTTTAGGTTTAGTTGAAAACAACCTCTCGAACCCACTTGGAGCCTTTTTTTACTGATTGGTCCTACTTTGGGGTTGAAGCTTCCTCAGTTGAAAAATTTGGTTGCTAAAGCATTCCATGATACAGCTACAGCACAGTGAAGATTTTATTTTTAAGGCTTAATTAGCATTCACCAGCAGTTCCTGCTTCAGTGGAGTTTCAGTCTCTAGATGCTTCCAATCATTTAATTTCATAAATATCGAATACAGTCAACCTGGACATAGTTTCCAATTAAAAATACAATAATAATGTGAATTTCATATTCACATAAGACCACTGGGGGAAAAAAAAAAAGAAAACAAAACCAGAAAACCAGAATAAAACCAGGGAAGATGCCGCCACTGAAAGCAATATCAAGGTTTTTGCCTGACCTGGAAGTACTTTAAACATACGCATGTATAGAAGTATATTCAGTTCCATAGAATCTCTTTAAAGTTAATATAAAACTTGGAAGCATTTCTAGGTTTCCGCACACACAGGAAAATGTTTATGCTCCTCTTTCTGCATTTGGCAGGGGAAGTCCTCAAGAACTATAGTTTGGCAAAAATAAGAGAACTTCACCCCAAGTATTGATGTTGTCAAAAAGAAAAGAAGGGCCTAAACCAAAAAAAATGGGCTGATGCATAAAACACCAACATCAAAGTGATTTTCCAAGTGCTACATGACAAGCCAGCTGGAGAGGAGAGGCCACGTCTTGTGCTTTGTGGACTGAAATATGCAGCACCCATGTCACTAGAAAATCACTGGAGATTCTGACATTTCAAAAACTGCTCTTCTGCATAAACATCCTTTATAAGATTTACAACACAGTTATAAACAACTGCTTTTTTCCTTAGGATTTCTGTTGTGTTTCTAAATTCACAGTACTGTCATTTCAACTTTGTTTACCAGTGCTTGACCCACAGGTAAATCTATGCCTGAAGAGATCTGTGAGAAATACTATAAAGAATTTTAAAAACCTCACCACTGATACATCGTATTTGCAGGATGGACAGCATTCAGGTGCTTTCTACTTTAGAAGTCACATCTGTCCATAACACTTGCTTATTTTCCCTGACATTAACAGCATGTATTTAATTTCCTAGCAATTTTGACAACGTACAGCCACAACTCCTGTAAAGTCATAACATCAAGTGCAATTGCTATAAAGCATCTTTGAAGAAAACAGTAACACATTTTTTAAAGGAATACAAAAATCCAAGCTTACATACTTGGGTATTTTTGTTGGTTTTGGTTTATTTTTAGCAACTAAGCTTTAAAATTTAAAACAGTAAAAGATGCAGAAGGACACAGTAAGTAAATACAAGTTAGGACAACAGGGTGCTTTAACCTGAGGCACCTTTCACTTCATCTTAAACAAGTTAAGACTGCAGCAAAGTACTTCCAAGAGATCATTAAGGATTATGTCAGCATCATGCTACATTTCACTGAAAAGCAGCCACCTCTGGGATAAACACAAACATCAATTTAAAGAGTACATCCTCTGCAAAGTAGTTAAAAGAAGTTTCCAAAATTGCAGTGACACAGCAGCACACTGAGCTTAATTGGCCTGCCATCTACATCCTTGCAAGCCTCAGCACTGATTAAGTGTGATAAATTTGTGTTTATAGGGCAGGTTCCTGGGACAGCAGAAATGAACTAAGTGATGGGGTTCAATTGTGGTTGTGTCAAACCACGTGGCCACGAACACCTCTGAAACCAGAAAGGACTGAAGCCCCTGAGTACCTGGAGCTGTCAGCATGTTCCAATCCACACCCCATGAGGGGATGATGATATTATCAGTGTATGGTTTGCCTGGTGAAACTTTGCCCCAGGACTTGGAAACAGAGTGAATTTATCATTGTCTGTATCAGATACCTGAAGCACGTCCAGGGCACACAGGTGTAGAGGTATGTGCAGAAACATTAGGGTTGGAAATGGGTATTGTATGACCCCTGTATTATTACCCTAAAAGCAAGCAAAAACCCCAAAGGTGGCCCAGGTAACCACATTCCCCTCTGCTGCACTGGGAAGCCACCAGCACCCAGCTCATGGCACACCACCACGCTAAACATTTATATAAAACTTCATTAGCAATTCAATGAATGCAAATTGCAAGGTAATTTGTAAGTGTTCCTCCCTAATTTTAAAGCACCACGTAGCAGCACTATGAATTATATGGGTAAATCTGTGCTATAGCTCAAGGAGAATAGACAATATGTTTACATAATTCTGTTCAGATCAATAAGGCTTGAATAATAACTAAACCCATAAAGACATAAAGAGACTTCAGGGAACCTACTTTTACTATTAAGGAACTGCCTTTGCACCTAATTTAAACATACAATAGACAAACTATTACATTTCTGGGATCCTTGTTAATTGTTTTGTTATATATTTAACATTTGTATCTGCTCTCACAAGTACAAAATTAATAATTGATTATCCATTATTTGGAAAAGAACCTAAAGTGGCTAAGATACGTATAATTTGCCCATACAGATGTATTTTCTTTTTAATGAAGTATTTCCTGAACTGCTATAGGAGCATCTTAATTTTCATGTCCAACATTTATTCTCTGTGAGATTAATAGTAAAGCATTAAAATCAATAGGATTAAAAATGTATAGATAAATAATACCTCTTAGACAGCTTCCTGATATTAGCACTGTACTTTTAGCAGGGAAGTGTATTAAAAGGGGTAGGTAACAAATAAAATAATTAAAATTAATCATCTTAATTGTTCAGTTACATATTCCATTAGGACTCCATAAAGCACACTTATGTACAGTTGAACTAAACCTAAAACTCCATTCTGTGTTAACCTTCCTATTTTGCAAGGTGAATTTTTTCTTAAAGTAGTGCCAGGGTTAATTTACAGAACAGGACTCAGAGGAAGATACTCACCCCCCAAAAAAACCCCAAACATTTGCTGCCACACCTGTTATGCTCAAATTCTCCACAACTCCTGTAACTACAATCGTAACTACCATTTTTGCACATTATAGAAGTAAAAAACTGCCACCAAATATGTTCTAAAAACTCAGCAGCCTTTTTTATTTTGTTGTTTTTCTTCTTCTCGTCCTAAACATTCCAACTTTCATCCTTCCCCAGCTCAAATTATGTATTTGCTTATAGCAATCTGAGCATGTTTTCCTTCCACTGCCTTTTATGGAGCTTTACCTCAGACTCCAGGCAGTCACTGCCTCGGTACAGGAAATTTGCTGTATTTGTGCTGCACCTGGAGAGCTCCTCCCATTCCTCTCTCCCTGGGATATTCCATCCACCCCAACAGCCAGCTCATGGCAGGGAAGCAAAGCAGCTCCTCACCTGCTGCCCACAGCCAAGCACCTGGAGGGGTTTTTTGGCAATTAGTCACTTGATGAGCCACATGCTGAGCTGTTTGTACTCAGGTTTCTTAGAGGAAGCCTTCGGGCTTCGTTTGAAATATCATCCCTCGAAGTACTGCTGAAGCTGTAGATCTCCCTAATTGCCAACTGACAACATGCAAATATTTTCTTCCTGTTTTCCTTCACCAACCTCACTGCTGTTGTGACTGGGGGAGAAGGAAGCCTACTCTCTTCCAAGCCCTCCTCCAGCTCGTCTCGCAAATGCCCACGCAGACAGGATTCTGCCAGGAACAGCAGCGTGAGCCCAAGGTGATCCCTGCCAGGTTTACTCACGTTTACAAAAGTTTCTAAGGTGCACTTTGTGGATTTTAACCACAGAAAACTTACAGCATGGGCAAAACAAAGCTGAGCAGAGCTTGCTCAGCCCATGCCAGAGTTCCCAGATCTCAGGCTCCCAGCTGGAAGAGGAGTCTGCACAAGGAGATGGTGAGTGTTTGGGATCCAGCCCCTCAGACAGACTGTGCTGACAGGGGCAGTGGCACAACAACATGCCAAACTGCCCCATGTTCCTGACTCTCAGCTCCTTCTCTTTTCTTGGATAAGGAATCTCCTCAGAAAGGCTGCAAAATTCAATTTTGTGACATTTTTGAAGGATCCTGGGATGGCTCTAACTTCAGCCATGCTACATTTTGGAAAAAACCAATGAGCTACTGGGCTACTGCTCCACTGCAGACTCTAAAGGAAAACACTGCACTGGATACCCTCCATTTAAATTAACACGTACAATTTTCTGTTCGACACCATGGGCTGCAAAATTCCTAACGTTCAAAAAAACCTAGAAGCAGTTGTCAGATTATTCAGAGGATGTAGCGGAGCATGCCTTTTATATTTATTCTGCATAAACCTCCACACACATAGCAGGCCATCACATTCCAGCAAAAATATCTCAGTACAAACAAGATTGAAACAAATAGTCAAAAGGAACATCAAAGAGCAAAGCAGCAAGAGCTTGCTCTTCTAAAGTTATCAGTTTTCATCACTGAAGCAGAGAGATGAGAGACAGAAGAGGAAATGCCAGATGCAGCCATGTAAACCAAGCTATGGGTCTGGGAATGTAAGATGGCCAACAAACACTGCAAGTAGCAGAGAGACAAAGACTGCTGACTCAAATATTAAATCTCTGTCTACTTTCTACTTTTACATTAAATATTGGTATTTACTGATGCTTCTCACTGCAGGTGGTTACAGGTTTATTCTTAAAAACCCCAAAAAACAAAAACTCACCACCCCCAGCAGATGTTTAAGCGTTCAGACTGTGAAATGTATTTACCTGAACTTCAGTTAAGTGTTGATCAAAGAGTGCTTTACACAAAGAATGTTTTACATACACGAACTTCCCAGCTTTGAATTTCATTGGTGAAGAAAAACACCAACGAGGTCCAAAGCTGTGGATCAATTATTCACAAACGATTTCAGCATCCCATGAAGCCAACACATACATTCACTATATGCACAAGAATTAGCACAGGTACCCTGGAGTACAATATAATTATTTCAACATTAATTTTGTTACACATTATTAGTATCACAAGAGAACCAAAATTAGGGTCAGATGAAACCACAGACAGAATTTCTCATGGTAGATGTAAAAGCCAGATTTTCCAGCATGCACAAAAGGCCTCTGGTTCAACACGCCAGTGTGGAAACTCCAGTCTCTTAGCACCCCTACATGGCTGACTCTCTGCTTCTGTTGTTGCCTATATCAACATACTAAATGGTCTGCAAATTGCATTCAAAATTTTATGATCATTTGAAACTGTTCTCCCTCCTCCTTCCATTAAAGATGAAAGTATTTAAAAGCTACCACACAGCTCTTCTCCTTAAACTATGTTCATCTGTAACCTAGGGCTGGCAAGATGAAGAAAAGCCTGCAGAAAGTGCAAAGCTACAACACATTTCCCTGTGAAGCCATTTAAAGATTCAAATATAGCACTTCATCCATTTTAATAACAGCTTTAGGAAACTGAAGTAAAAAAATCCTGTGCAACTTTTAAAATTGAACTCTCTCATAACCCACAAAACATTACTATGAAACACCTTTGCTGCTTTCTCCAAGAACCACTCCCTTCCCCCTTTTCAACAACCTAAATAAAACCAAAAATAAGGATGAAAAAGAAAATACAAAACTGACACACATTAAATTTCCCTCACTTTTACCCTTTGACTCCCTTTGTACTTAACATATTATTACTGACTACTTTCTCATCTAAGAACAGCCTTCACTTGTCCTTAAAATGACTGTATAAGAATTATGTTAAATTTAAAGCTCGACAAAACACAATGATAGTTTTTTTTTTACACATTGATAGTATGGCTGAAATAATACAGCAGGTCTGATTTTCTCCTTCATTCTAACGGGGAAACAATCTACTACGAGAGCAGATTAAAAGGAAGGTTGAGGGGAGATGCTGAGGACAAACACTCCTCCTGAGCTTTACCTTCACACAAAACTGATAAAGTCTGAGGGCTCCCCACACCACAGCTGCCTGCCCTTGTCCCCAGCCCAGTGTCCCCAGCATTGCCCAGCCTGGCTGAACTGGGGGGCTGCTGGCACAAACGGGAGCCAGCGAGCCCCTGGGCACTGTGATGTGCCAACTCTTTGCCCCACACCCCGTCTGGGGCTGCTGCTCCCCAAAGGAAGAAAAGTCTAGAAAATAAACATGAGGACTCACCTACACCCAAGATGCTGCAGAGAAGTCCAGGTTCCTAAGGCTCCTCACACATTGTGTGATGAGAAAACTCTGCCCCAGCCAAGGACAGGATTGTGGGTAATTGGGTAATTGGCTAATTGCCACCAGCTGGCACTGCCCATTCACACCTGCACCTCCGCCTGCAAACCCTCCAGAACAATTGTGGCACAATTATTTCCACTGCAAACACCTGTGACTACCAGAACACTTAATAACAGTCTGTCCCAACAAACAGCTGAGAAGAAATACTAAGAAAGCAAGTCAACTCAATTAGCATAAAAATTCTTCTTGCTTCATTTGCTACATCAGTGCTTTACAGCAAAGCCAAAGATGGTTGTTCAGATAACAGAGATGAACCTGGTTGTCATTTCCAAGTGGGCAGAGGCTTAAGATCTGGTTTTTTTCCCAAATGAACAGGAACTAAGAATTCGGCATGTACATTTTGCAATATTCATCATTTATACAGCATGATTTGATAACATGAAACGGGAGGCTGGAAGTGCCTCATTAACTGCTGGAGGCTGTGCACGATGTAAGAGATGCAGTACATGCCCAATTCCAACAGCACCATGCTGACTGTGTCCCCACAACCAACCTGCTGTGGGCACTCTGAGATGCACCTGCTTCTGAAAAGATCCCAGGTGCTGTCATGGAAATGTAAGATAAAGATTCTTTAACTGGTTTACACTTCTGCTTGCATGGACTAAGTAGAATGGTCACATTTGCTTCAGAATTAAATCAGAACTGAAGACATGGCTTGAGCCCTCTGAAACAAAGTGATTTTGCAATAGGGAGGTCAACACAGTTTGTGAATGTTGAGGTTCTCCAACTCTTAAGTCAGAATGATTTTATATATTGCTACAAATACTTAACAGCTCCCTGGAAGATTAAATTCGTTTCTTACTCCTCAAATATCGCCATGTCACATACCTTTGGTCTACTCTGAAAAGAGCCAAGTATACTTTACAGCTTCCAGACAGGACATACACTGGGATATTTATTTCAATTTTAGAACTGCAGTGAGCAAACATAAATTACCTTACTCAGGTTTCTTTGAAAAGAAGCCTGAATATTCTAAATAAGCTTCATGGGTTTCGTATTTTTAAATTTTTCCACCTCAGTGAAGTTTGTTGCGTGAGAGGAGAAAACCCCACAATGTGATCACAGCTGGAATAATTCCACACGGTCACAGCAACACTTTGTTAAATGCAACTGAAACAGGTGAGCAGTGGGGCACTGTTAAGGGGGTCAGAGGGCTGTCTGGCCAAGGCAGTGCTATAAAAATGATCCTAAAGGTGTAGATGTTATTCTTTTTTTCATTTATTCTTCCTGGGTGCTTGCCCTTTTGCACACAGACTAAGTGCAATGTTGTTCCTGTGTTTGGGCACAGGACAGGTTCTGCAGAGCTTCCACAACAAATTCCTCACAGCGCTCCCCAGCTTCCATACAGTTATAATCAGCTCTGTGAGCAGGCTGGAGGGAATCTCAAATATGGATATAGGGTTATTGTAGGCAGCAAAGGGCATTTGTAGGAAAAGCTCTTTAGTAGTTAATGCAATGCCTACAGATTTGTTCACACTTGCACACCCCTTCCTTATTGTGCCAGTCTGAATGCAGCCGGGGGAAAATCAGGAAAGACAGTTCTCCTAACTTTTTACACAGCCCTAAAAACCACTCACTCTCGCTTTACAAATCCGTGGTTTTATCCAGAGAGCAATTTTGTACAGGTAAAATGTCTACCTCTACCTTTAATGATGGCTTAAAGGAAGGCAGGTAAATGCTTGCCTTTGCATTCATTGTACACTGGCTAAGTGAATTTAGCTTGAATACCAAGTTAAAAGAAATTGCTTCTAAAATATACATGGTGTCCTTCAGATGACAAATAAAGCAGTGTAGAAAGGCAGCAATTTCCAATGAATTGCCTATAAAGCAGACAGTTCTGGCACGTATGACGGAACAGGCCTCGGTCTCTGATGGAACTTAATTTGCTTTTGCTTACTGCTAACTCAATTTCATAGGAATGATTTATCCCACGCTCAGAAATGTTCTGTTGAGGAAAAAAAAAAAAGCCTTTTGGCATCTGAAAACACCAGAATACCTCACATATACAGATAGTCCTTCCTCACAATTCCTTGTGCAAAGACTAGATAGCTCTTTTCTATGTAGCATAAAAAGGGCAGATGCCTTTTCACAAGATGGGAAAAGTTCTCACTTTTGCACCTGCCTTAATTCAGACATGGAATCACAGAATAGCTGACAAGGCTGTGAACAGTCTCTTTAAAACATTACTTGCTACATCAGTGATCTCATTACTGATCTCATCAGTGATTGTCAGGTGTTCAGGGTTAGGGCAAGACAAAGAGCTTTCCTCCCCCACCAGTAACTCCTTGGCACACAGGAGAGAGTGCTCGAGCAGAACTTGAGTGCTGGAGTTTAACCTGGCCATCTAACACTGAAACTTGAGCGATTCTTTGTTCACAATCATTATTTCCATATGTTGTGGAAGATACAGAATGCTCCAATTCCTAGCTGGAATAAATAATTGCTCCTACTCCTTCTGTATTTCTCTGGCCTCATGGCAGCATTCCAGGAGCTGTGTATCACAGGACACCGTGCTCTCCTCCACACAGAAGGCCCTGAGCTTTGCTTCCCTGAGGCACATTTGCATTTGGAGGATCACCAGAGGGTGGCTGTGGCAGGGTTCTGACAGACCTTCTGAAGAGGAAATCGCCAGAATGATCTGACAGCAATTCATCAATTCTGAGCTGTTAACACAGTGCTTTTGTGCCCACATCGCTCAGTCCAACTCTGAATCAGGGTTGTATCCCTCCCTTGGTCTAATAAAACAAACACACACTCCCGGTGCAAGTGGAAAAGCTGATAGGAGAAAATATTGATTTTATTTTAACCCTTGCTCTAACTCATTATTGAGAAATAATGCTGTGCTGAACACATGGCCCAAACTTTGCCTTTCTAGGTTCTAAATTAATGTCCTGGGCACTGTGGCAGCTGAGCAGCTTAGATCAGGCCATGCAAACACACCTCACTCATTTAGGATTTTCCACATCTCTTTTTTTAAGGGCTTTCTACCTTCTGCTATGTTTTGTAGAGGAAAGAAAACACAGGTATCGTGGGCCACTGTGTGATGTAGGATTCCTCTGTACCTAAAGATTCCTGCCTTTGCATGCACTTACAACTTAAAATAAACATTGTCATTACTTTAATTTCGTTGAAGCAACCAAACTCATACCTTTAAACTGTAAAAGGGGTGTCGGAAAAAAAAAAACCCTTTCTTCAAATCTGATGGTAGAAATGCAACAAATTCCCTTCAAAAGTGGCCCAGCCCATCTTTTGTAGCATTTGTTAAACTTGGATTCATTCCTATGACTAATCAGAGGAACTTTTCAGTTTGATGCCTGTCAAACATGGTTTTGGTAGAAACATCACTGTAAACACAAAGGCTGAAATTTCCAAAGCCATACAGAAACCTGGACTGAATATTTTAAAGCTCCTTAATGTCCCTCAGGGTAAAATTATTTCAGGAAGACAACAAGAGATTTAATGCACTTAACTGCCTCTGGCTGTGTTACTACTCCTTCAAATGCAAATGGTGAAATTTCATTTAAACCCATAAGATTTTGTGATTTCTGGCCTTAGATGGTCATACTAACAATGACTTGATTTTTCTGTGGTCAGTTTACAAATCATGACAAGAAAAATAACCTAAGATGGCACAAACACTAAAAACCTTCAGTAGTCCTATTTATATTAAGTTAATTGACCTTTTTATCATGCATTAAATGTAATACATATTTCATATTATTATTTCTAGTAAAAAGTTTCAGGAAATGAAAGCAGATATCTGCATTTTTAATGACACTAATGTGCATTTCAGTTCTGCCTGTCGGTGCACAATTAATTCAAAAGGGTCTACTAGAAGATACAAATAATAACCAAAAGACTAACGAAGTGGTACCTTAAATAAGGGCAGATAAACCCTATTTTGGTTAATTGGACTGCCTGTTTAGGCAAACAAAGACTGCAGCAAACTTGTCTTTTCCCAGGCCAGGAAGATGGTAAAAGCAAATATAAAACTGCTAGTGATCCCTCTGTAGAGTAAGCACAGAATAAGGGGGTAAAGATGCTTTGAAATGAATCTCTTCAGGAGTGATAAGAAAATGCTACAGGAAGCAGGAGATGTTGTCTGAGAGGCCTGGACTTCTGTTTTATCATCCCCTGACTCTGCTTGGTTTGTACCCGTGCATCAATTATGCTCTGTTTTGAAAAAGATGGTGTTTAAGGTGATTTGGCTTTTTGTCACGGGCTCCAGGGAGGGCTTAGTGACTGATGTTGTGATTTCCTGCGTTGTTACCTGGGAAACAGTGATGCAGCCTAGAAATTATGACGTTCCTGTGGTTTGTCTTAGAAGAAAAGTAGCATAGCCAAAACTTGAGAAAATACATCTAAGCCTTTTAAATCCACTATTCTTACAATACACTGCCATTTGTCAGTGAGAGGGGTGTAGGACCATAGGGACAGTGTTCTGTACTCTAAGTATCTTTATGATATTATGTTAGAAGACATTTACCTGTGAAAAAGGGGAGAGGGGAAGAGTTGGTCTTACCAGATTTTATAAAATCTTTTCTCATTGCATCTCCTTGTTATTCTATCAAAGGAATTTATTATTATTATTATTATTATTATTATTTATTATTTTAGGGAGGGTGGTACTTCAGCCAGTTTCCTCCAGTGTATTTCAAGCATGTTCACTGGGATGTGGGACGTGTTAGAAAACACTGAATGGCTTATCCTAAAAACCTGTTCCATGTGAAAGAGTAGGCAAATACTAGTGCTGGTTAAAAGCTGCTTCACAAAAACTCCAGCTCCTCCACTTGAACACTGAAACCTGCCACTGCATAAAACCAAAAGGGAATTTAGATTCAGGTCCTAATTCATGGTCTACTTGAAGGCCTTCGAGCAGCCTAAAACCTTGTCAGAGTATTAATACCTCTTAAGAGGCCTCACTGCTGAAGTTCTTACATTTTCTGTTATTCTTCTTTGAGTTCAACTAATGTCCTCTTGTAAATGTCAGCCTGAACAAGAGCACAGTAGTGTAATACTCAAGGAGATCTGTACCAATAGAAACAAAGGAAAAAAATCCTCCACTTCATATCAACAGAAAAAAAAAAAAAAAAGGAAGATGGTTTTCACGACTCTAATTAGAATGGTATCAATGTTTTATCTCTTCTCTCTATAATTTTCACTTCACCATTTTATTGCACCTTTCTATTTTCTGCTTGATTTTTTCTCCTAATTAAATTTACTTTCTGTTTTATCTTTCAGCTACATCTATAATTTACAATCTTTCATTCCAGAAGCACAATTTCTTTGCCTTTCTCTATTCTCTTCTGGCAGGTTTAGTATTAGAAATCATAAGAAAAGGGGAAGGAATATAATGATAATATCAGGCAGATGATTTATCATGAAGATTATAGGCTAATAGGCCATGTCAAAGCCTGTAAGAAAATGTATGAAACACTCTGTGTTTTAGTGAGCTCCAAATGTTAGGTTAGAAAAATTATGACAGGTGATAATTGACAACATTAGTATGGGGATAAAACTAGCTGGAAATAGGACAGTGACCTTAAAGGGTACACACTAAAAAACAGGATTCAGACAGAAAATAACCTGAGCTACTTGAGACTTGCAGTCAACAAGTCAACTTTTCTTTATTGTTACAGTTTTTTGGGGTTTTTTTTTGACTCTATCCTCTGTATTCATTGCAAAATAGGACAGGAAAAGCATACATGTTAGACTTAAGTGTGATGTCTCTTAGTCTCTCAAATGATACAGCCAACTGCCAGCAGAAGCCTTTCTGAAAGATGATCCTCTGAGGGAAAACCTCCTGTAAAGCTTCAAACAGAGCTGAACCAGCCAATAGCTCCAAGTCTCCTGCCATGGACTTTAGGTGGCATACAGAAAACTTTTAGCCCTGAATATCATATTGCATGTGCTTGGCCTTCATCCCTTGACTTTTCTGGTAATTCCTAATAAAGGATTATCCATTTGGTAAACCCAGCTAAATGAACCCTGAATGTGTGAGCAGCTGGAGAGCCTTTCAGCAGCTTTATTTAAAGATAATTTTGTCTCCACAAAAAGGAGAGGAATAGGGCATTCTGGCAGAGTTATTGCCATCCACATGAAGATGCTGTGTTCTGCTTCTTCATTTCTCTGAAGCACAAACTAATAATTCTACCAAAGAAGTTTGGCTGTGTAGAAGAACATGTCACAGGCTCGAAAGCACCAGGTTAATAACTCCAGCTCACCTCTCTAGCATCAGACTGCCAGCAGGTTCAGAGCTATACCCACGGTGATATTTATCAGAGCCCTGGGAAAAGAGCCCAGGAAAGTGTTTCTCTTCCTCCCTCTGCAGCACAGGACAATATTTTGCTAAGGTCACACAGAAGTCTCTCACCTAAACAAGAAGGTGCCAGAGCAGGAGCCCCAAAAGCTGTTAGCACTGCGGTGCCTTTTCCATGACACACAGGCAGGAGAGAGAGAGGCAAGAAAGGCAGGAGAGGCAGGAGAGAGCTTCCTGAGCACGGCAATGTTCAGTTCAACACCATCATCCCCAACACAGCTGCACAAATGACCTAACAGAGCCTCCAGCTTCACCTTCAGTCTCTGTATCATGACATAAACAGACTCCTGAGCTCATGGAAAAGGTACCTGGATGAACCCTGTGCAATGTTTTTTCAGAGGAAAAGAAACAAACCTTTAGTTAATGGTGCTCTGAAAACCCAACAGATGGGGGCAGTTACATGCTAACTGATTTAAGTTTCAGCTTCCTTAAAAGTAATTAACATAAAATGGAATATCATACAACCCAGAGACATAAGCGATACGAGTTATTTCTGGGACTCTAAAATGTCTCCACTCAATAAAAAAAGGCTGATACACCTAATTTTTCTAAAGCACAGCAGTTCATCCTTTTTCCTGCTTTAATTTCAAGTATTGTTATTCTATCATTCAGTGTCCACTGCCCAGCCTAACATAAAGTCACAAAGTCTAAAAATATGGCAGAACCCATCAATCTTCTCACTTGGATTTTTATTAATTTCTGAATTTAAAATATATTAAATACTCATATTAATTTAATGACCTCATAAAAAGGAATTTAATTCTTTTTCAAAATTAATTAAACCCCATTGAACTCATCTGCTGCCACATCAGCAAGGCTTCAAAAATTCATAAAAGCAGCTGACAGTCCTTGTAAACAATAGCTGTTCCTCATAAGACCACATTAAGCTCTCTATTCCAGCGAATTAAGAAGCATGAAATAATTTTAATGACAAAAGTTAATATTTAAACAGAATTATCATGCCAGCATTTTCTCTACCACTGGACTCTCTCATTTAGCTTGTTTCTGTTCTTACAGTTTGTCTAGCAAATTAAGGAGGATCCTGACATTCAAGAGATGTGATATTAAAATATTTGGCTTAGCAGATATGAAGAATATAGTAAAAAATTCAGTGGCAAACCTAAAAAATAGATTACAAAGAATTAGGTCTCAATAGTTGTTACAATATGGCATTCCAATGATGAAATAAATTATAGATAAACAGAATATATAAAAATCACAATCACTGCCATTTATTCTTTAAAAAGGTATTTTAAAACTGAGTATTCATTGAGTAACCAGCTTTGATGAAGGAGGAACAGCTAAATCAAGCACTAGGGCTGGCTGCACATCATCAAATATTTAATTTTGGTAACATTGTAAAATACATCTACATGGAAATGTTTATATTAATGTACCCACTCTCTGCAGAAAGGTCACCAGGAGAAACAAAAATCTCAGGGAACGTATGGAACTGCTGATACTGCAGTGATGTGTGGGTTGCCTGTGTATCTGCTGCAGGGCTTGCCAAGGCCAAACACCATTTTGCCACGATCCCTCTGCATCCATACAGAAACCCTATGACTTCTGTTTTTATCAATGATAAGAAGAACACAAATAAAAAGAAAAACCTTAAACTCAGGAGTTTAAAAATTGCAAAACTACAGACAAAGCAAATAAGCTTTATCTATGGGAATAATAAAAAAAAAATCTATGAAAACAATTACTACAATTTTTAAATACTGAGGGCTCACTACATTCTTCCCATGTTATGAATCTTACAGCATTTAATGGTTCTGAAGCACTTCTCATCAGGGAGCTGGTAGTCATCAGAATCTCATTACTCCACCAGTCAGCATCCTGATTGCTATCATCCAACAATTCACTAAATCAGATGTGAACATTCAGTGAACCACTGTCATATGAGTGGGAGCCCTCAGGGGAAAGTATCCTTGCTATTTACTACATACAGAAGAAATGCTGCTCTTCCTTTTCCCCCTTGTATAAAATATGTAAAGGTTTCTGAGCCAGGGATTTATAATGTATTATAATTTATAAGCAACTGGGTTGGCTAGAAGCTGTCAGAAAGATTAGACACTTGCATAATCATAATGAAAATCTAATCAACTCCCCAACTAGTATCAATTAATTTCAGGAAGAGCTAAGAAAAAACTGTAAAGGCTAGCCAAAAAAATATATCTAAAGTATAAGACAACATGAAAGAATAGAAAACAGAACATAAAGAAAGATATTATTTAAGTCTATTCACAAGAAATTACTTTAGGCACAGTTAAGAGGTAATTACATGTCTGAATAAAGCCCACCTATTAAAAGTCATGCTAACAAAGCTTGAGACTGTGATGTTTAGCTACAGCCAATGAAAAGGCCAGGAAATAGCCACAATATCCTGAATGGGTTCTGAACCTGGACCTGAAGCTGAAAGTTTGTGCCCCAAGGAGTGGTTTACAGGGCTTCTCGTGGCACCAAGGAATTCACTGCTGTCCTTACTCGGAGCTCTGTTTTTAAAATGACTCAGTTATCTACCATACTGCTTTAGATCTTTAATTGTTCAGCATTTGCCTTCCAAAAGCAGCTCAGCGCAACATCAAGCCAGCCCTTATTCATCACTCTACCTGCACATTTCTCCTCTTCTGTCAGCCACCACCACTTACACGTGTCCTGGCTCTTGGGGACACACACCTGAAGTAAACACACCATATAATTCAGAAACTTATCCTAATCAAATGCAGTAATGCAAATCCCATTCTCTAAAGTCCAGATATATGTAAGAAATTCCAGAATTACCAGGTACCAATTGCCATCTTAAGGGCAACATCCCTGTTACAGAGCCTATAGTCTTTTGTCTTATTACTCCCCATCTTAAATCATGCAGTGTAACCCCTTGTGATTCTGGCAGGATCTGTTTGAACCTTGCTCTCTTCCTCACCAAGTCTCAGCACATCTACGGAAGCAATCATCCTCCTCTTTGCAGCGCCGAGATTTTCAATAACACAGAGAATTTGGTTTGTCTTGAAAAAAACCTCTCAGCACTCAACAACTTCCAGTTTTCAAAAGAGCTGATTGAAATGCAAACTGGTAGAGAAAGATCAAAATTTCCATGTACATGTGGCTGGACATCCTGCATCTCCCTGCCCACTGGTTCATTTCCTGAAAAAATCTGCTTCTCAGAGCAGGAGCTGCAAATGCAATCCATTTTGTCATCAAATGATGCACACTTTGGTGACCAGGACAAGAGACATCTATACTGCAATCCCTGCTCCAATTAAGAGAGAAAATGTAAGAATAAGACAGAATTCCGGCAGACATATAAATGCCCTGATGTCAGGCTGAGTTCTTTGCTATTGGCAGAAATTCTTGACTTTACATGGAGCATCATTCTTTATTGCACAAAAAGGAAAGGGAAAAAAAGCTCTGCAGAATAAATGCCAATCATGAATTGACCTGTCAGCCTGAAGTGCTCACATCCAATGCTATAACCCAGTGCCTCCTTTGGCAGAGAACTGTATCATTCCACCCCTCACAAAAACTCATCCTAAACAACATGTGGAGACCCAGTGGACCAGCAGCAAATACAACACCTTTCAAATAGGATAGCAAGCTGATCTCACACTGGAAGGCCTAAAAATAAAGACATTGAAAGATTCTGACACTTGAAAAATAAGCCCAGTGAAGCTAGTGTGCTCAGTTACACAGGGCACTAAGAGCACACCATGCCAAAGACTTCTATTGCCAGAAGCCTCTCTCTGAATACTGATAAATTCCAGACCTTTCTCATCTTTAAAGACCTCAACAGATTTAACTGACTATACCTGAGAATGACCCAAAGCTACCAGAGAAAACTATATCTCAGTCAACAGTCAAGAATTTGGGGGCACAGCTGGGCTTTCCCTTGCACACAGAGCACTCACCAGCCACAGTTTTAACATCAGGGAATTAATAGTGAAATACCTGTAATCACAGTATTTACTTTTGGAAAACCTAGACAAAACTTAATGTTACTGAATATGCTTATGCTGGTTAAGAGATTCTAACTTTTAAGTTGCAAAGAACAGACTGATGTGGCTTTTCTTTCCTATTTGCATTTCTGTTTGGTTAAAGTATTCCGGGCAGTTTGTCTTCAAAACACGGGCTCTTCAAGAAGACAGATTAACAGCTCCTCTTACAGAATGACAGAACGGGACCAACACAACAAACAAAACAAAAGACAGTTACATTAAAATTAGATTACCACTAAAGGAAAACAGTGTAGATGGAGACATGCATGACATTTTATAAACTTCTAAAACAGAACAATAATATCCATCTTAAGGACAATCAATTAGATGTTAAAATACCCAAACAGTCTCTCTTAATGCTTTGCATTTTTGGCTGTGTGTCACCTGGGAAAGTGGAACCAAAACTGAGAGAAAGATGCAGTATTTATATATATATTTTTTTATTTCTTGTGATGTACTGACAACAGTTTTCCATAAAAAAAAAAAAACTTGTTAAAACAGTGAGACTTCAAACTGCTATTTCTATTCTTGTCATGGAAATTGCATTGCTTGACACCACACTGGAGATTCCCTGCCATATACTTTTAACCCTTTAATAGGGTGTATTTCAAATCCTTCATAAAATAACCAGAAGCAGGCTGGAAGGGGTAGTAAGCAACTATTCGCTCCAACTGTATCTCTAAGCAAATATATTTCTAACCCAAACCTTTTTCATCATCTACTTAAAAGTTTCTAATAATAGAAATGCCAAAAGTTCCTAACTCCTCTAGTCTAATAGTTAATCATCGTTAGCACACCACAGGATTTCATAAAATAAAAATAGCAATGGATCAGAAGTTCTCTTGCTGTAATTTCAAAGTACTACTCTTTGTTCTAGTCCTGGTCAGCACAGAAGCATTTTCCTACCTTCCTCTTATCAATGCTTTCATGTACCTGAAAACTCCTTTGTTCCAGGTGTCCTCTATTCAAGAGATCAAATAACCCAAATTCCTTCCAAGATCCCTTCTTGGGATCTCTGCCCGTGCTTCCTACAGTGTAGCATGACTCTGTGTGTGTGTACACAGAAAAGAGCTGCTAATAAATAATGGGCACAGCAAGAAGTCAGGAATCCCTGTGCTTACACACACAAGGAAAGGTATAATAGCTGTAAAATCCAATTATTAAAAGCAGTCTTTTCATGTTTTATCTTCTTCGTGAAAATTATTTGAAGAGAGTCAAAAGTGAGAAGATTTTATCCTACGAGCGAAGCCACATTTAATTCATTTAAAGACCCTTTGAACAGCAGCAAAGGGACTTTTGCTTGGCCTAAGATCATCTAATAACAGGCAAGGATGGGGACAAGGAAGGTTCAGCCAGTGAAATCGGTGCTTACATGAGGAGCAGCACAGGCATTTGATAATGTATGATCTTGAAATCAGAGTTAATATTCAGGCACATATAAGTTAGACAAGAGTTGTATGGCAACAATGAGCAAAGTTATCCCTGAGATTCAATTCCAATGTAAATTTCAACAGGATGCTTGCACCTCCAGGTCGTGTTCTGTACACTTCTCTCAATTAAATTCCTGGTAATGAAATGAGATTGAGGGAATCAAGAATGCTTGCTTGGTCATATTTGCCTGTCTTTACAAAAAGATTTCCCTGATTACAAATACGAGCGTGCTCGAATCTGTTTTCTTTGGACATGTTGGTATTTCAGCCAAGTGCCACAAAAGAGATGCACAACTATGGAAAACCTTCGCCATTTCTAGCGAGTATTTTATCTTGTGAACAATTCATTACACTTCCAGAACTATTTGTGGGAAGATGTATTCATCAATAAAACCTTCCAGAGATAACAATCCTCTCACCTGCTTTTGACTTCATTACTTTTCTACTCCCACAAATTCATTTCAGAGACAAGTTTAAAGGAGGATTTTTATGCATTGGCGTTTTCTCATAACTTAAGCACTGAGCAATTCCTAATTTATGTAGCTGTTGGAAAAACATGAACTCTGAAAGCACTGTATAAAAATGGGAGTGGATTTTATTTTCCAATAACAACAAAGTACCATTTTCACTATTGTAACTGATTATTTCATAACCTGCTCATTTGTAGCCAACTATGAAATCCTTTGCAACCAGCATATTTTTTACTGAACTACAACCCTAACCATTTTAATTCAATGTTTTAGGCATTTAGACAACAAAAAAAATTACAACAGGAAACCTTTATTTGACACAAAAGTGAAAAATGTTTTTTTTATAAGAGTTGATCGATTACAAGTGGTTTTATTAGGTATAATATAAATTCACCAAAAGTAGGTCAAAACCTGCAGGTTTCTAACTAAACTCCATAACCAAAAATTATTTCTGCATTACTAAAACATGTTTAGAGTGTATTAATATCACAGTTATCAGTTCTTAAAAGGATGCACAGTTATATACCTTTTTTTGTATTGAGGCACTTAATACTCTGAGAACTGACTAAATGGATTTATAATCCCTATTACCTTTTGACATCTCTCATCCATATGGTTTATGTACAAATACTCAATGCTATTGATTACTTAATGAAAGCATTTATGTGAATGTTCAGAAATATCCTACAGTTAAGGACCTCAGCTATACATTTCATGAAGATGAATGTGTTTAGCTGTAAATCCATCTGCATTGCTTCACACACTCAATACATAAAGCTAAAATTATGAACCAATAAATTCAATAGAATTTGCTGTGTCAAATTTATAGCAAGAATGAATACACACATTTAAACACTAATAATTCCTGGAGGCATTTTAAGCAAATAGGTATATAAAGAGCTAATGCTGAGAGCACCTAGAGAACCAAGTTGAAGTAAGTGAAATTCATTTAATTCTCTGCATGCCTGAGAAGGTCAAGGTAAGATTATATAAAGGTACAAAGTTTATTGGCTGTGTGCAAATGTCACTTTAAAACAAAAGAAAAAGAAAAGCAGTATGTTTAAAGAATTCTCCTCAGTACCTTTCAAGAAATAAGGAACCTCACCTTGCCAACCTCTGAAAGGTCTCCAGGTAAAGAACTATGAAGATCTAAGTACAAAAGCAAAGAAATCAGCTTCTGAAGCTTTGGTATTTTTTAATTTCAGCAAAGTGATTCCAATCTGTTCTGAATATTCATTTATATATCTACATGAATATTAAAAAAAGAGAGACCAAGCTACAATGAAGCTGAGATATAAAATGTCTGCAATTTCAACTCAGATAATAAAAGAAAAAATGGTAGAGAAAAACTTTGGATGTTTAAAGCTTCTACTCTGTTCTAAGGCTTTTATTATTATCCATTATTCACTTATTTCCAGCAGCACTGAATATCTTCAGGATCCTACTCCTTATTCAAACTAAGAATGCTAATCATACTGAATTTTGATTAATGCTTTTCAGGCTTTACTCTGCTGATGGTTATTTTCCTATTTTGGCAGCTTGATAGATATTGCCATGCACATTTAAGTAAAATAATTAACTGAACTGATTTTCCTCCCCTCTGGAAGTGATTTTGTTTATATGCTTGCTCCCCCCAAATCGTAGCCATAAATGGAAGCATTCCATTTATCAAAAATATTGGCCGCTCTGAATTGTAAAATTAAATATTTAGACATCTTCGTAGAATGGATTAAATGTCAACTGTGTCATCTAATACCAGGAAATATCTATTAAAAATACATTTGATAGTAGATATTTTCTCATAATACTAAAAAGCTAGGAAACAAAAAATTCTTAGAGCAATGCCAAATTGAAAACCATGCATAATTCAGCACTCAAATTGAATTTTAATCTTTTCATAATGCTTGGGGAAATATTTTTATACTTATGAAAACTAAGGGAGATAAAGAACATTACCAACCAAATAAGTGGTTTTATGTTCAGGCAGAAATGATACAGTAGCTAATAGAAATAGGTTATTTGAAGCAGTGAGAGGAATAGGAAGCACCCCGGACATTACAGATTCACACCCAAGTTCGCAGGACTGTTGAAGGAAATTAAAAAACATGGTATGAGGAACTCAGGAAACTTTTCATCATAAAAGGGAATAGTGGACCCCTTTAGGAGTTTAAACAGAAGAAAAGCTGAAAAGAACAGTCGCCCATCAGCAGACGCTGCTGCACTTTGATGGTGTTTGGAGTCCTTCCTTAGGACAACTCCCTCCCTGCACGTGGGTTACTGCTGCCTCCTCCAGTGGCCCTGGGCACAGACCCCTGGTGTCCAGTAAAACACTGCTTGTCCTTCGTACCCAAGGACTGAGGGGGTTCTCAGCCTGAGAGCTGTAAGGGACACTTCCAAAATCACTGCCTTTTGGATTGGTAGAAGGATCATCACCAACAAAAAAAAAAAGCAATCAAACATCATTACAGCTGGTGTCAGCACCAAGAAGAATCCAACAGAAAGAACCAGGACTGGCCTGTCACTCTCACTGTGAAAACACAGTTTCTTCATGGATGTAATAAAGATGATCTGCTTAAATCTACAGTTCCTGATTCCCTAACATGAGTCCAACTACCACAGAACCATCCCAGGATATATGTAAAGGACTATTTGACTCTTGAGTAATCCCTCACAGTTGGCTCAATAGGTCTACAAGAAGATATTTGTAAAAGGAAAAAAAAAACCAGGAGTTTCACTACCTCATCCCCTTCAAAACACTGGGAAAACACCTGCTCTACAGGACCTTCTTCTCCCATTCCTCCTCAATTTTCATGACCTGGAATAAATACTTGTTCTCATTCTCTTAGGTACTTTGGTACTGTAGTCTTGAGCTTATATCCAAAGCAATTCCTCAAAATTTGGGGTACATCTTTAGCAGCAGGGAAGGGCGTCTACCCCTTCTCCAAATTTCAGGCCCAGGTGTCTTTGAGGACTCTGATGTGCAAATGAACTTTTTGTGCAAGTTGAGTCTTTGGGAAGAGCTGAGAACTCTGTCCCTGTGTCCCCCAGAGGATGAGAGGGCTGAGCTAAGCACTAAACTGCTGGTTTGTAGGGAACAAGGGACTTCCAAACCAGGAGAACTATTTAATTTACAGTGCCCAAGATTTCCATGCCTTGTAGTTGCCACTCATCCTGATGCAAATCCCAGCGTGGACTTTCCTGGATATTACTGCTGGCTTCAGCAGATGGTTGCACACTTAGAATTGGTAATTAGTCATGGTGTTAACAGAGAAAAAAACACAGAGTGGGGAAGAAAGAAAAAAAAAAAAAGGTTGTTTCTCCTTTACTATTATTTTTGCTCATTTTCAGCCACACTGAAGATCCTGGTCTCCAGTCAGTGATAAAGATTAGCTGTTTTTCCGCAGCAGTTGATTCATTTTGCTTTATAGCTAACTGGATTTTGTTTGATAGTCAATTTTTCAATTCATCAAGGGCTAGAAATTAGGAAGATAAGGTCCACCAGGAAAGTTAGTCCCTATTTGCTGAGCACAGGAAAGGTTATGCATTAGAAATATACCATTTTTACAGGGGAACTGGGAAAAAAGCCAAGGAACTGCTGTCAGCATTTCACCAGAAGAAATGAAAACTAGATCCAGGACTTGAGTCATCATTAACAGAGCAGTGGGTTCAAACAGCTCTTTAATATTTAATTCTGTATGTACAATTTTAAGTCCATTACACTTTTGATATTTGCAGATCTAACAGTCATTTATTTGCTGCGATAACATGGCCATAATCATGAAATAAAAGATGCAGTGCTATTCCAAGAAAACTAGAGAGGGAGGGAAGGTGGTTGGTTGGGAATTTTGGCTCAGATGAAGTTTTTGGCTGTTTCTATTTCTCAGTAGCAGGTAGGATGGTCAGTTTTCCCAAACCAGCACTATTTTGTGTCACACACTTCACAGAGACCAAAAATGAACACTGACATATTTTATCATTATTGGGTTTTCCTCATTAGTGTCTAAAACATGGAAACTATTTTATTTATCAAGGAAGCAATTGCTTCCCCTTGGAAACCAAGAGACACATTATTTAAATCAGCCACAGAACTGAGCTACTGCAGCTGTCTGCTCTTTCAAGCAATCAGATCTATTAACAAAATGAATTTTAAAATACACATTTCCTACCTTTTTCTCTGAAAATAAAGGATTCACTGACATCACAGAATGTACCCTATTATTCTTGTCAATTGTATAGTAAATATGAAACCATCAAATAATTTTCTGACAATCAGAAATACTTTCAAAAGGGCTTTTTTTTAAACAAAGCTACTTTCCTGATTAGAAGGGAGAGTAAACTGGAAAAAATTATTGGGCCAGACCCATGTGTGCCTTATTGGGCCAGACTCATATTGCCTTCAGTCTTTTAGTACAGCACTAATAACTCCTTGTAGATGAAAATCTGACTTATTATCATTTCAAACTGATCGTGTCCATTTACTTAATAAACCAGAGCTAATCTATTAAGTGCACAAATGGCCTCTGGACTATTCCAGAGCCAAGAATAAATAGAGTGTCTTCATGAAAAGCTTTTTATTTTTCCTTTCTGAAAAACATTCAGAACGAGGAAGCAACAGAAAGCAGTAACTGCCAATAGGTGCAACCCTGACATGAGTAATCCTCTTCAGATGTGTGTCAGTGCAAGTCAAAGGTTCTAATGTCAGCGATGAGATCATTATTAGATCAGAAATCCTATGACAACTGCAGAACTGTGTGGCAAGAAAAATAAAAAAGACAGGAACCTGACCAGAAATACACACACTATTTATTTGTGGCGCAACAGAAAAGGCAACTTCCATTTAACTTTAAAAGCCTACAAATTAAATTAAAACTATATTTCCATTGGCAGTGATTAAGACCACTTAGAAACAAAAATAGACAAAGCCTTTGTGTATAACCTCTTGGACATCTCTGTTGAAGTGCACAAAAAAGGAATAGCTGAGAATTCTCTGTCCCCTGCAGGAAGGGCTCAGACCCAGCACACAGAGCACTGCAGTTTGCATTTTCTTGACCTAATGGACTGATTATCTGGAATAATCTGATAGACAACAGCACATGAGAATTGTGTCTAAGTTCTATGTCAAGTACAGACTGTGATAAACAAAATGGCAAGAAATCTAAAATTAAATGCTTATCAAGTGAGACAATTGAAAAATTTGCAATAAGCCACGAGAGGCAAACAGCTCCCTTTCAGGACTGACCTACCTCTTTTGAATGCCCACAGTAAATAAAATTAAACACTAGGATGGTTTTAAGTTGCTAAGAATTTTTCCTTTAAGGAGATGAATATACACAGACATGCATCCTGTACTTTGACCAGTCTGGACAGGACCCTGAAACTGAAGCAAGCATGCTTTTGGAAAATGGTGGAAGCCACCTTTCCAAACCAAAAGGAAATGAGAGGCAGAGAAAGCTCAAATGAATGCTGGAATGTGAAAGAGGAAGGACTGCATACATTACCATCATCAGGTTTGTACAAGGAGCATGAACAGCAGCAATTACATTAATAACGGTAATTTATTTCAATGGATTCCTACAGTGATGTTCATTGATGTTGATGGACACCAAATGATGAATGGCAATCAACCTGGGCACTTAAGTGACTGCCCAAAATCTGTGTCAGATGAAAGAATTAAATTTTGATTTCTCACATCCTCTGGGCTCTGATCCCTTTTAAGAACAATTACAGATACATACCCTGGCTCAAAGAAGAAATTATAAGAATTTATAGTTCTTAAATAAGAACAAATAAACTGAGTGTATGGGAAAACTGGCTGCCAGGTGAGGTGGAAACATAAGCTGTCAGATCACAGCCGTTCTTAGTCAGTTCAAGTATTTGTTGACTACCAAAGGAAGAAAGGGAAGACTCCTCTCCTTCGCTCCTTTTCCAAGTTGTTTCCATTGTCATCAGCGAAACAGCGCGTAGGGGCTTAAGTGCAGAATACTGAAATATTAATTCCTATGCCCTAGTTTCGGGCTCTGTGCACCCTCCTAAAGTGTGATAAGTTACTTATTTTGGTTGCATGATAAAAAATTGATCCATTCTGACCAGTGCAAACCTCCTAAAAAGCCTGGTTTTACTCAAGTGGAAACTAAAGAGCCAGCACAATCAAAGCAGCTCTGCTGCATTCAGAAAGCAGAAAACCACAGCTCAATATCACAAACCCAATGGAGTTTTCAATAAATCATAGTGAATGATAGCAGTTCATTCTTCACATGCAAAATATTGTTGAGTCTGAACATTTCTCGAGATGAAGAAAAACTCAGAATAAATATTATGACTGTAGCATTCACAGAACTACCTGAAATGCTCAGCATGCCTCTTCAGCATGCCTCTACCTGAAACGCTCAGCATGCCTCTCCTTCTGTGTATTCAGGCTTCTGTTTCCTAGAGTTTATCTACTGACTTACCAATCTCAAAAACTAATTATAAGCCAACATCAGTACAGCTTATTTCAGCACCTTAAATTCTTTCCCATTAGTTTTAGGAAACAATGACTCAGCTTTCTCTTTTTTATTCAAAGCTGAACTTTAATTTTTAAAATCTGCATTCACTTCTCTTCTGATGATTGGGTTTTTACATCTTTATCATAGGAACAGAGTCCAAAACTTCCCATTTTCATAATAAAAGTATCCCAGAACGAACTAATAAATCTCTGATGTTATTTATGTATGATTTAAACTTGCAATCAAAAGATAAGTCAGATCTTCTACAATTAAGAGTCAGTTTCAAGGCTGAGTATAAGAACTAACTTCATCTTCGGTACAGCAATTTCAAAAACTCCTAGGAAATTGTATGTTATTTTAAACAATGTATGCTATTTACACAAAGTAGCAGCACTTCAGTCCCTTCTTCTGGGCCACAGCCCAATTAATAAAGAAATTTCACTGTGGGCAAAATGTTACTGAAAATTCTTATTAAGCTTAATTACAATGTGAATTTAACCACTACCTTAACTGCCTCATGGCAGTGTTGCCCTTCCAGAAAGTGATTGCTGAAAACCCCAAAATGCACACAGCCTGTGGCTCCAGATGCCTCAGCTATTTATCTCATGCCCCTTCTCCAGTGTTATTTCCAACCTTGGCAAACCTTCATGTGGTGAGTCAGCTTAAGACACGTCAAAAGAATTAACAACGTATTTTAGGATGGTCTATAGCTTTCTGACTTAAGGGTTTATTCACAACCTTTAAATACATTTTCAGAGTTATTTAGATTTTTTTACTCTCAAAATTCTCTCGCTGCTCTGAGAAACTGTCCTTTTTTTCTTTTTCATCTCTTAGGAAGTTAGGCCACCACCTCTACAACACCTGCAGTCACAGCATTAGGCACACATGGAAGTGTTCGTCCCCAAGCAGTTCATTCCCTCTCTTCTATGAAGATAACATGATAGTGAAATAAAAATTTTGAAAAGACATCAGCACAAGGGAGGTTATCTCTATATAAAATTCTACTCAACAAAGCCACAGTCATTGGCAAGGAAAGTTCTTACCAAATTAACTTCTACCTGT
This sequence comes from Pachycephala philippinensis, assembly GCA_013397055.1. NCBI lineage: Eukaryota > Metazoa > Chordata > Aves > Passeriformes > Pachycephala > Pachycephala philippinensis. Next base: position 1,108,027 of record VWZT01016783.1, read on the forward strand.
ATGTAAAACCACACCAAGCAAACAAATTACCTGAGGACTCTGGAGAAAGCTGTAATTTTTCTGCTGTGCTTTCACATGCAGCATAGAAAAGCACTTTCCAGAAAACAGTAGGCAGGGCCTGCTACTTAAATCCTGCAGATTAAAGCATAAGACTGTTTTGTTTTCAGTCCATCAGCTGTGTGCTCAGCCCCACACCCAGCAGCCTTTGGCTCCTCCAGTGACACTGATAATCTGCCATATGTGGCACATCCTACAGCAGCACCCCCAGAGAGACTGGACCCAGATCAACACTCTTGTTTTTGTAAAGGGCGTTGAAAAGCTGACAGATGGCAACAGCTGGGGCAAATTTGATTCAAGGAAGGGCTTTTTAATCAAAAATTTCATACAAAGCGTATGGGGCTTTTCACTGCACGTGATTTCTCTTTCATTGTATATAATTTCTCTTTCACTGCACATGATTTCCATTGCCTTTCACACTGCTGTTCTAGCAGGCAGCTCCCCCACAACAGCCAGCTCCCACAAATCAGGACAGCACTGAGCTAGCAGAAAATGGGCAAACATCCATTTGAGCCAACAGAGCTGCAGGATTCTGCCCTTTGCTCTGTCCACAGTTTCAGTGAAAGGCTGCAGAAGCGAAGCCCTGGGAGAAGAGGCTGTACAGAAACACAGCTCTCAGCTCCAGGGAAGTTGCCAGTTGGGATGCAGAAGCTTTGCTGTCCTAAATAATGTATTCTAGTCCAAAAGCATCTAAAAGCTGATGTTAAATTGCTGTCATGCTTTCAATTCTAGCACGCCTATTAATTACAGTGCTATATTGAATTTAATTTCTATACTACTCTGGATCCCACATCAAATACAACATTCACTGTTCCTGCCTCCATTCATGACTTTTTTCATTAGCACACCTGGAAGCTCTCCAAGGCAGGCATCAGTAAGGAGCAGAAGTCTTGTCAGAAATATCCATTAAATCTGTCACATGCACTAACGAATCAATCGAGTACCAATGAGCCTTTCAGAAATTTTTTGAGCAGCTGGTTAAAAAGGGACCCACCTGACTTGAAAACTTTTCAGCAGCAACAAAACACACCAGGCCTGACATGTTGTGGTTATTATATCCACTGCTGCTGAATCACAGTTACTTAAATTTCTTTGTCATATGACATAATTTTAAATGCTTGAACTAAATTTAAATTTAATTAATTAAATATTTTAAAGGAAATCAGTTAAATTTAAATACAGTTTTTTATGGAGATTAATTCCTATAATAGGTTGGTAATTGCTCTCATTTATTAATCCAAATTATTTTCCTGTTATTTTTAACTTTATATAAAGGGCAAGTAAGTTAGAGTACATCACGATCTTTAAAAAACAAGAAAAAACCCCAGAAATTTAAAAAGTCAACTCACATTTTTAAAGGTAATGTAAGTTTGTTTTGCAGTCTGTTTATATGACCATGATAAATGCACACCGACTAACTGGAGTCACAGTCAATGAAGTAACTAAAAACCAATCACTTCCAAGAACTAGTTCTTTTTCTCTAATTCTTTATATAATTTTTTAAACTTCACATAAGAGACAATGCTGTAAGTGAGGGAAAGTGACCTCTGATGTGAAATACTTTATTACAGAAATAGTGTAAGGCAAGTGTTTGTGTGGATATGAAATGCATACACTGGTTAATTTTGTCCAAAAGATGCTACTACAGCACAGAAGTTTTAAAACAACATGCATCATAACTGCCTATAGCATACCTACCTATGCTTCACACCTACCAATATTTCACCTATTCAAGCCCTCATGGGTTTTCAGTAAGACGTGAATGTCTCAAGTTCAGGGTCACAGAAGGGTGTGACAAATAAATCAACTGACAATCCATGAGCCTGAAACAAGACATCAAGTGGGGGAGGGAGAGAGCAAGAATCCGAGAGGGTGAGACCACACAACTCTCCAAGGAAAGGATCAGGGCATCCAGGAGATGACTGGAGCTGTGTGGATGGGATTGGGTGCCCATTTTCCATCATTTGATCATCCCAGCAGGTCCTCCTTAATTAAACTCGCCTGAGCCAATTAGCTGGGCAGCTCTAGTGTTTGCCTCCATGGCAGGAGCAGATGGTAACGAGGGCTCTGTCGAGCCTGTGAGTGGCAGAGTGTGTAATCCTGCAAAAACCTAACACAAATGATATACTGTTTTCTCAAAAAATTCCGAACTCCACTATGTTTACGTTCACCTCCTCCCCTCCATGACGGAGGCAACAAACCAGAAAAAATCCAGTGTTGCCTCCACTGTCCTTTCTACACTGCCTTTCAGTCTGAGAACAAGAGTCACCCTGACCTCAGTCAACATTTAAAATAATGTAAAGACTTGGCCCATTTAATACAGAAGCATTGGACTTCATTTATAAATGGAGAGGTTATTTCCAAATCACTGAACAAAATTGCTACGTGCCAATCTGGTGTCACTGGCAAAGAACCCAATCAGTGAAGACGCTGAGAGATTCTCCAGATAGCTGGAATAAGGCTAGACATTTCTAATTGCAGCATTCTTTTAGCTTGGGACTGTTTTTTCAATTAAAAATAATGTAGATTTGGTCCTCCTACCCACCGTGCAGATTCACATCCTTTGGAACTCTGGCACATGCAACTGAAGGAAGGTTTCTTAAGTGTTATGGTTAAATTTCCTTGTACAATTTTAGATGACATTTTTAACCAGTAATCCAGCCCAAGGGGCACTCAGATGACATCTGGATGTCACTGCAGTGCAACAGCTTTCAAAAGGAAGGTTTATCCTCTTGACCATGGCACCAAGAAAAAAGGGAGATTTCATCTTTCTTCAGAGCAGTGCATCACTGGCATACAAAGAAGCTAGGAGGAGACCCAGCCCCAGCCCCAGCCGAGCCAAACTGGCCAGAGGGACATTCCTCTGTGCACGATGTCAGAGGATAAACTGGGGGCAAAGGTGGCCAGGGCTGCTGCTGTGAACTAGAATTAGTCAGGGAGGGGTGAGCAACTGCACTGTGTGTCATTTTATATTCTAATTCCATTATCACTTCCCCTTCATTTTCTGGTTTTTAAACTGTCTTTATCTCAACCCACAAATTCTGCATTTTTTCCCTGACTCTCTCCCCAGTCCCACTGAGGTGAGGGCATGAAGGAGAAGCTGTGTGGTGTTTAGCTGCCTGCTGGTTAAACCACAACAGGATCAATAGAATATAGGCCAGAAGGGATATTATGTGCAGTACAGTCTGTTATATCTGGTAATAAAATCTTTCTTTTTAAAAGCTCTTTAAAATCAAGAGTAAATTAATATACTGCAATTAACCTGAAACAAAGACAGATGTCCAACAGCATGACAAGTCTGAGTCCCCAGCAGTCTCACAACCTCTCCTCCAAAAATATGCTCACAACCACAGTTAACCAGAAAATTAAGTCCCACTGATAGACAAAGTCCCCAAATGAATCAAGTGCAGATAATACAAATTCCTCTTAAAGTGGTATTCAGCTATTTGTTTAAAGACTGCAGTTTAAATATTTTAGCATGTTTAACTGTATTAATTACATATATCATAAGCTGCCATATTTACAATCACTTGAGAGGTCTGATATCTGTGTCTACTTCTTTTTAATACACTCTAAAGAAACATGGGGATAATGACAACTAAAAGAGTATTTCCTTGATATAAAACGCCAAGGTTCACAGGGGACTTGTGGCCTTTCATGCCTCTAACGTGATGAGGTCAGTGCAGAGCTGCTGTACAGAGAATGCAATGAGGACACGGCCCCTGCCAGGGAGTTCACAAACACAGGGGTCACTTTGCCAGAAGAGGGAATTCCAGGAGTCAGTCTGCTGTCAGATACCTTCCATCCACTTCCCTCTGATTTTTATATGAGCCTAAGACACATAAAGAACATTCATGGCCCAGAAATCGTGTAATGGTAAACCACTGGTATCACGAATTTTTATTTCTAACCAATATTTTGAAGACCTCAATTTTTGTGTGTGTGTTGTACACAACCATAGTAGTTGAGAGTGAATAGTTTATGTAAAAAGTAAAGAATAATTTTCAGAAGTTATTTGTTTTGAAATAAAAGCATCACAGGACAGGGAAGCCTCCCTGCAGCCTCACTGTATCTCAGTGGGATCAGCACCATTCACAACATCCCTGTGACATCTCTCTGCACATGTAACACAATTAAGAAAATACTTGGCTCTTTACCTCACGTCTTGTGTTTTCATCTTAAATAATTGGATATTTTATTCCTTGATATTAAATCTATAATGGTCAAAACCAAACACAGATCTACTCAATGATAAGCACATCTAGTATATTCCACATTTCTGGTAAAAAGCAAGACACATTTGTTTCTTCTTCACAAAGCACAACCAAAAGACTAAACCCTCAAGGAATTATTTTTTTTTAATTTTGAGAACTAACAACCTTAAAAATGCCTAGACAATCCATTTCCCATCTCTTTTCTCCACTCCACTGTTTGCCAATACTTTTCCTTCGTGTCTGTGCCTCAGCAGTGCCTCTGCCTGGAGCAGGGGTGGCAGACAGTCAGAGACAGAGCTGTGCACCACACTGATGTGGTTTCCAGCAGGATTGTTAACTCAGATTCAACATCCCCTATAAACACACCTATTTCATAAATGGTTATGGAACAGAAAATAGCTGAGAACAGCAAATCCTCCTTGTGCTGGTGCTGCACTCAGATGCTCAGTGCTCCACTGTCATTGAGATAAAAGCACTTGGGAGAGTTATTTTTTTATAATCTAAACACACAGAAAAAAGGACAGTGGAGGAAACAACAGGCCGGGAGAACAAATTGGTTTGATCCATTTCACACAGCCAGAAACAGGAGAATTGAGCAGAAAATCAATGACCTGAACCACCTGTCCAGAGTTTGAATTCTTTATATTCTCCTTCCCTTTTTGGCTTCATAAAAGTAGCATCACATGTATTTTTTAGGTGGCCCCAGCAAGCAAAGGGATCAACAGCACTTTCAGGCTATTGGGAGTGTTTGTTCTTGTCCAGAAAAATAAGCTTTTTTCAGCTGAGTGGAAAGAAGCAGGTTTAAAGAAAAGTGGGGGTTCTTTCCACAAAAGAATTGTTGACCAATAACCACAAGGAACTCTGAAGAATAAATAATTACCTATTCAGGCTGTTATTTTAAAATGTTCTTAATATTTAGAAACCATTACAAGCAAGTGACCTGTCCCTGCTGCTTTACACTAACTCAAGCAGTTCCATTCTGAGGAACGCATTTTAAAGCCTTTTGATTTTGGTTTTAAAGCAAGCTGGAATCCTGCTGTGCCAATTTTGTTGCAGTAAACTTTTAACTGGTGAATATTCCAATTCCACTTGTTCCATTACTAACACTTCCTGGTATTATGAATTATTTTTCTAAGTCTGTATAAAGAATGCTTAATGGTTTTACAAGCAATCCTTTTTGATTTTCATCATCGTTCACATGAGAACATGACAACACAGGAACCCGCACATAAAAGGAAATATTTATGTAAAGGACAGAGATGTATTAATGGGTGGGCCACAGATGGATTGAAAGTGTGAAGAGAGATAGTAGAGTGGAATCTGCATTATTTGACTCAGTTCATTCCCTCCTTTGAGTCCTCACTCTGCTCTTTCAGCCCTCCCTCTGAGATTCCCTCATGTTATTGCAGCACTGGCAGTCAAGATGGGTGCAGATTTTGGCTTCTCAGGTTTGCACACACTGGAGGTCAAGTGAGCAGGTCAAGTTTACTGCTTCTTGAATATCAAATAATGAAGAGAATCAAACTACACAACAAGAGAAAATGTCCCAGGGGTATCATTCTCGTTTGCTTCAACTGGCTCACTGTAAATCTTCATGTCTTGGAGTTATGCTTGCTAGCATAGTTGTTAAAATAATTTCATTTATATCAATAAAAGTTAGAAAACGTTCATTTCTACCTGAAATTGTAAAAACTTAGCAGTTTTGATTTCCACTGCAGTCTTAATGATGAGAGATAAGTACAGCAGTTTTACATTTTTCACCTGCTCACACTTATTTTAATATATGAGCCTGTTCAAACCTCAGGTAGCCCTCCACGTGTCACTCAAACCATAGTAAGAGAACTATTCCTCATCCTTTTTATCCCCAAACAGATGTGTTTCCTATGCTGTCCTTCCTGTAACTTTCAGAACTTGAAATCCTTGAGGAACCATCTCTGATTTTAGAGAATGTCTAAAAAGTGTACAAACCACACTTAACTACATGGCAAGAATTACATCTCAAAAGCAAGTTACAGTCTTAATTCACACTAAAATGCTTCACTGCAGAAAAAAAAAAACCTGTTAAAATAGTACCTCAACAAAATAAATTACTTTCTGCAGCTTTTAAAATATTTTGTTGAAAATACAAAGGTAATGGATATAGTTCATTGAAATAAATGACTTCATATTTCAGCTTCAGATTCAGGCACATTGCTCACAGTGTATTTTTTAATTATAAGCAATGGCTCTCATTCAGCAAGGCTTCATTAGTTTCAAAGGAGTGCAACACAAAATATACATCCATACTCTGAGCATAACAGCAGCTACAAATTTTTGGACCTATAGGCTTAGCAATTCCAGTACTCCCCACTTGGGTTTCTCTCTTGTGCTCTGAATAGCCCAGAAGTTTAACAACTCTCAATATTTTCCTGCCAACTTCAGTGATAACCTGTTTTAACTAAACAATTTTTTACTTAAATGGTTATTTAGTACACTTCAGTATTATAAAATGCCAAATTCAGTCCCTGTCCTATTGTGTAGGGTTGCAATCTGCTGTAATATCCTGCCCTATTTTTCTAAAGATCAAGTCTTATACATAAAGAAAACTACTCAAAAACAGTTCAAAAGTATTTCAGATCAGTATTTTCCAGTTTAGGTAGTTTTAAAAGTCCAACTGGATATCACCAGACTGGAAGTAGTTGGTTATTTTCCTTGCTTCTTTCTAGCTTCAAGTAATGTAGCATATTTAGGTGTAATAAAGTATCTCAGCGTTCCCATTATTATTGGTTTTATCTGTCAGAAGGGACTTGCATTCACTCTCATGCATTCAATTCCCATTTTCTCCCTAACCCCTTCCTCCTGCAATGACAGACCACTCAGCAGCCACTAAAAGCTCCATTAGAACAGCCCAAATCCTTGACCCTTTAGTCTTCCTTGGACACACTGATGTCGCCTACTTTTATTTCACAGCTGTAAAAATGACTAAGAAAGGCAATCAAACTCAATTGGCAAAGACTTCAAGAACAAAAAATAACCAAACCCCAAAGCCCTCAAACCCTTCATGTCTGAGCTTCAGGGACTAACAGAGATCACTGTGAGAGTGATTGGTTTTTTGGTGCATTCTAAATCTGAAACCTGAGCATGTATATCACTCTTTACTGGATGATGAGCAGCATCCCTTAAGTCAAAAACAGCATCTCCAGAATTAATTGTGCTATTACCAATCTCTTATTTTACCTTAGATAAGGATCACTATGAAGAGATTGGTTTTTTGCCTTTGAAGGCTAAAGTCTTAACTAATTAAACTACAGTAATAAATGTAAGCTTCAAAGATAGAAATTAGAAATCATTAAAACATAGTTATAAACAACTGCAACATCCCATGGCTTTTCCTGCACTTCATATTTTTTGATCAAGCCTCATTTTCACAGAGAAATATTTAACACCAATGAATCCTGGGCATCATAAACTGACTCATGTTCTAAGGCTGGCTGACAGAGAGTAGAAATGATAATATTCAGAATGACAATTTTAAAATAACTTCTGTACTTTTAATGTTGTAGCAAAAGGATAGTTGCTGTTATTAATGCCACTGCTTATCAATACAAACAAACGAACAAGGAGGCTGGACAGCTTCACAGCTTGAAGCAGAGGAATGGGATTTTGCCTTCAGCCCCTGGGTGTAAGTGGACTGACAACTACTGGATTTGCTGTGGTGCAGCAGCACACTCTTCTGAACGGCTGAAATACCAACGAAGATTTGGGAGAGTTTGTGGTTGCAGCCTGTAGTCCAGTGAATATTCAGGCATCCTTCCTGGCTGATTTTATTGTCTCCTTAAAGTGCTTTTAGCACAGCCAAAATACAGTCAGAGACTGGGACTCCATCTGCCAAGGAGGTGTGATCTGGAGCTGCTTCTGAGACACAGATTACTTGTCTGGGGGGAGCCAGACCTCTGATCTTGCTAAGAAAGGCTCGCTATAAATTTATCAAGAGCATAAAAGCAGCTGAAGATGCAATGGGCCCAACTCACTCTGGAACAATTACCCAGCTCAGCCTTCTCACTCTCCCACAAGGCACTCAAATGTGAGTTTATCAGCCCAGCAATGGGGACACAGTGACAAGTTTGCCTCTTCTCTTCCAAGGTGAGAACAGGCATCCATCATCTCATTGCTCTGAAAGTCACCTCCTGTTTCTCTGCTTCAGGTAACACCACAAACAGCAGAAAGCCCCTCCACTCCAGGCTGTTTAAGATGTTCACAGCTTTTAGGGAGTAACATAAAAGGCTTCTGCACAAAAAGAGTGGGAATAATCTGCTCTGGCTAGCCACTGTGGATAGGACTAAAACTAATGGCTAAAATCACTACAGAAAGCTCAGACCAAGCTTCGTGAAAAAGCAGGAGTATGGTGAAGTGTGCAATAGATCGCCAGGGAAGCTGCTGCACCTCCATCACTACAGATCTGTAAGACTAGGACAGAAAACTATTTATCAGGAATGACAAGGGTCCTGCCTTGGGCAGGAGGATGGACTGACGACATCCTGAAGTTCCTTTCAGATCTGTTTTTGCACAGCATTGCTGATGAAATGTAGCTGCTGTTATTGGAATGCAGGTAGATGTCTTTTCCAAAAGCCTTCTGTAATCTCACAGCATTTTGTGAGGGACAGAATCCTGTCAAACTGATTCAGCAGATCTCACCTATTTCTACCCAAACTACCCCTAAGCCTGAAAGTCAAATCCTTGAAGTGATTACCAGCCTCCCCACCAGAAAGGGAGCTGACTGTTGCATGGCTGACTGTGCTAGTCGGTGTAAACTGAATTAAAGTTACATTCCTTCTTTTGGGTACATTTTATCAGATTTTTTTAAGAGAGATTGCTCCCATGGATGTCCCTAAATGAGCTAAGTCCACTCTGCACCTATACAATGCTTACAGTTTCTTTGTGGGTTTTGTAGGGATTTATTTTTTGGGGGATGTTCCTTGGCCAAGGAGAGGGGAGGAGGGTCAGGGAAGGTCTCTGATACCGTGCAAAAGGCTCCAGGCTGCCATGGTGAGTTCAGTTATTTTAAAGGTCAGTTGTATTTCAACACCAAGTCAGTGAAAATCCTTTTTGGGCCAGGACTTGAATAACTGAAATATGGAAAACTGCTTATACTGAAACTTCTCCCACTTACAAGCTTATACAGGTATTTTCAAGCTTTCCTTCAAAACTAGGAGACAAAAAAATACAATTGCATAAAAAAGGGAAAGTGAGGTATGCTTATACCAGGATAATTTTAAGAAGCAGGACTTTACACATACTTCAATTATTCACAATAAATTCATAAGATAAAGAGACACCAAAAGCCATTCATTGCAATCTTGTGAAAGTCTTCATGCTCCAGTTATGAAATAAGCTGATCACGTTTGACAGTCAGCATTTTCACAGGCACATTTAGTCCTCTTAGTCTCTCCTTAGTCCTTCCTGGAAGCACAGACCTGTTGGGAAGGTAACTGCACAGAAGATTCCTTTTACTCCTGTCATCACCCTTGATGTTAAACATTAGATAGAGGTGAAAAAGAAGTGCACATTACAGTAATTTTCTCCTGTGACCACTCAGGTTTGACGTGCACCATAATGTGTGTACTCCTAGAAAGGGCTGGCAGACTTACCTCAGTAGCCATGGTGATGAGAAAAGGCAGAGGTATTAGGAAAAATGTTAAAGTTTCCATAAGTAAAAACAAAAACACCATTTGCAGTTTGGAGTAGGCCCGAGCCACAAGTAACATTTAAACTAAAAAAATGAGAACACAGGAATAGGTACAGAAAACACAGCAAAGCACTAAGGGCAGATAAGAATCACTGAATAGCAAATGCCTCTTAATAGCTTAGTTCTGCTTAGTAACAAAGCAGTTATCTGGTGAAAAATTGTTTGTCCAGGTGAGAAATACAAAATGCATAAACTACCTGTGCACCAGGGCAAGCAGCAGGAGCAAGGTGCTCTGCCTCAGAACATCCTGATATGCACAGCTCAGAGCTGGAAAACTTGCAGCCCTTCCAGGCTCCTCCTGCTGGGCTCAGAGCTCCCGCAGGGAGTGGGAAGCCCTCCCCAGTCCCCAGAAGCCAGGGCTGTACAGCAGAGCTGTGTCTCCCAGCATGGGAATAGCACTGGGATCCCAATATCTGCTGCTCCCTGCTGTTGGTAGTGCTCATCACTGCAATCCTGGAGAGCTCCGTGCAGCCTCTCTACAGACATCCCTGACTTTGTTTGGCAAAGCAGAAAGCAGGGATTTGCAGAGAAAACCTCAGGGAAGTTCCCAGTCTCCAGTGAACTCATTTTGACATGACTTTCAGGCTGGGGATCCCCTTGCCTTGGCTACAAACACAAGGACCACCTTCCCCTTCCTTCCACAAGTTAAGCACATGTCCAAAAGAACTACATCCTCACTGGCAACACATAATATAGAATAAAGAAGTATAAATTAGTAGATAAATTTATTAAATAAATACGCATTTCCCCTACCATGACCTGTCACAGTGATAAATCCTGTAAACTTCCCTAAAACTGTCACTGATGTTATGAAACCAAATAAAAGTACATGATATTAAAGCAAAAATTACAACAGAAATAAGTTCCTCCAACAATTTAAAAAGACAAGAGTTTAAAAAAAAGAAACGCACAGAGGTTTTTCCAAAAACAGAGGGAATCCAGGCCCTTCAAGGGAATGAAGGATTCAATCAGTACTACAATATTATGCCTGGACTGCGGATCGTGAGGCCAAATATTATCAGGAAATGAACTACTAATATCAGGGAATAAACAGAAAGTATTTTCCCTTGGAAGAAGTAGATACTTCTCACAAAATAAATAATTCAAATCAATAAATGGAGAGGCTAAATTAAAACTACTGTCTAACGTAACCTTTAACACAAAAGCCAGTCTGTCTAAGTTCAGTATTTCAAAGGACGATTCTCTACATGAAAAGTAAATCACTATTTAATGAAAAATGTGTTGATTCTCCCAATGTAAAAGCTGAAGAAAATAATTAGGCTAACAAATTCCCAGTCAGCAGAGTTTGCAAAGTGTCAGTGACAACAGCACGTGATTAACATCCCTGAAAGGATCCTGGGGGAATGCATGAAAAAGAACCAAATATAAGATGGAACACCCACAGTAATAGAAATAAAAAAAACAGGAAAAAAAATGAAAAGGGCATCTTTTCACTAGGAATTGATCTTCATGCAACCAAGAATCACTGGGTGCCATGAGAGACAAACAAAGCTTGATGTTAAAAAGGGTTTCAATATATAAAAACCATTTGTGAACCCCTGTTTGGCAGGGTAGGAGTTGATGTCAGTATAAGCTTCTGGGAAAAGAGACCGAGAACAATTCTTTCAGGATGCTGTAAAATGCTGTTTGGGACAAGCACTTGGACTTCTGCTTCCTGAACATGACTACTCCACAAGAACAAGGGTACTCACCTTTACCAGTTCCTTTCCTTAGAAAAGGTGAAGATTCTTAAGCAATATCATCTTTTTAACAACTGTGCCATCTTACAGCTATCAAACTTCACTATTTTCCCTTTTCTTCAAAAAGTATTTTTAATGAAAGAGGGAATTTAAGAGAAAACTTGCTTGACATACAGAAGTCCCATATTCTGCTTAAGGGACTCAGGACAGAAAAAGTGCCAGGAAAAATAGACTCAATACAAATGAAAACCTGTGTATGACATACATCTATCACACAGCAACCTGAGCAAAATTTTTCAATACCTCCATTAAATTTTCTGTCCAAGTCTTGACAGTTATAAAGTACTTACACAGTAAGATATGAATTGAGCAACTTTAAATATTTGTCAGACAGTTTGTCCATAGCCAGGGAGCAGAATAGGGAGAGAGAAAGCAGGGGGCTGTTACTGCTGAACAGAATTAATTATGTATTATTACTTCAGGCAATTGCAATGATTCATTTCTATAAAAGCAAATTCAAACGTAATTGTATAATTATTGTGTTTTCATGAAAAGTATGTTGATAGTGGGTGCCTGCTGTAATATTCTGTTTATTCTGTTCTGCTTCACAACAAATTCAGTGTAGGAAACATGTCATTTCAAGATCTGTGGGCCAGTAGTCAGGTCCTGAGTACTCAGACACAGCCTTTACATGTGTCCTTCAAATTACACTGGAAATTCCTTCCTTACAAATGCTAATAAATTCAAAATGCAATCCATAGGCTCAAATGCTGCTGCTAATGTACATTCCTACCTGCAAAGGGAACGGGGGCATCTTTATCCAAAGCAACCAGGGGAGGATCCAAAATCACAGTGTCGTTGTTTTCAGTTATGATTCCATGGTACGACGTCTCAATCCAGGGTTTGTGTTTGTTCACTAGAAAAGAAAAAAAATCATGCCTGATTAATTTGGTTTGTGTTTCATATCCATTTAGCTCATTTTATCTATAAAGAGAAATTATTTAACATACTTCCAATGTGAATGGCATTACGCAAAAGCTGCTAACAAGATCCCTACAACAAACATTCAAATATAAAAGAAAAATGACATGCACATTGCACTGCACTGATGAGAAAACCAACACTTACGGACATCCCTCCAATTAGGAGACCAAAATAAAAAGGCAATTTGCAAAATACTTTCAACGTGTTCTCAACTGTCAGCATAATTAGGTTCAGACACTTCTGAAGGAATTACTTTCAGTTGCAAAGCTCTGGTGCAAGAGAAAAGGCGTCCAGAGAAACCCAACCCAACAAGACACAAAGACGAGCAGAAGGGTGGCTGACAACACTTGACTCTTGGGCAACTTCTCACTTTGAATTTTCGGAACAATAGCTACAATTACTTTTGTGTTCTGAACATTGTAGAGAAAACATAAACATCTACATTTTGATGACTGATAAAAGTCTGCACTTCTTTTCAATTTAACCAGCTTTAGGTATGCTTAAATGGGATCTGAAGTTTTTCTGGAAAAATCTGTCCTTCAAATCCAGCTGCTGAACATTGGGATATCTGGTCTTGAAGCACACAGGAAGATCACACAGAGACACTTTAAGGAGAGGCTACACCACATCAGCAGATTGTCTTATTCCTGAACCCTTCTCATCTACATCCCTTTCCCCATCCATCTCCAATTGATTGGAAAGTACAAAGACACAAAATAAAAAGGAAAGGGGAAATGTAAGAGGCTTAGCTTTGCTCTGCTTATAAATCGTGCTTTCTTCCTGCAGGCACAATCTGAATGTTATGTCACTGGAACTCCTACATAAGTAATACAATAGTGATAGCTAAACGAATTTCAATTTGAGGAATGTACTCCCCCAGGCAAGAGGGAGCACTGCACCAAGGAGTATCTACCACATTTGCAGCAAACTCAGATGCAGGGTAATTTCTATACCTATTATTTAGCTGTGTGTACCAGATGCTGAGGAAAATACCTGGTGAGTTAACAGAAATCACCTCAAAGATGGGGAGTTGACATTTAAAGTGAAACCAAATTAAAAAAAAAAAAAAAAAAGAAAATTACAAAACCAAACAAAATCCACAGATAAAACCCTAAACTCTTTCCTGCCTTGTCTTCTGTAACACCCCAGGCATCGATGAGATTCAAGTTTCTCCCTTTGTGAAGAAAGCAGCAAAAACCACCAAGACAACAGGGAGGGCTCTGGCCAAAAGTAAATGTGGGCAATTAACAATTTTCTTTTTTTTCACTGGCTATCTGGAAAAAGCATACAAATATATTTATGGCAATTTGAAGTTCATTCTTTTGCTGTCGTGCTTCTTTGTTTAACCATTAGGAAATTGTGGACTCAGGAAGACTGATCCTTTTAAAGCTGAATTATTTCATATTCTAGCACTAATCTGGGAGCTTTGAGTTCATTTCTATGTTGCAATATATCTTCTTTCAGAAGAAAGCATACTTATCTTCACAGTAGTTGGTTTTGCCCATTTTTGCAATAACTAAGCAACAGGAAGATTAAACTGGGGATGTGTCAGGGAAAGGTGAAATGGAAAATAGGGATCTCAGATCTCTTTATCTTGTAATGACTGTACAGCCAGAGGAGAGATTGGTGAGTTTATGTAATAGATGAAGGCCAAAAGTCTTGTCGATGTTGAAAAATGAGAAGTGATGGATGCAATTTCAGAGCTTTTTATGGCATTTGGGATTCTGGTTTGCAGGGCAGCTGAAGTATTCTGTATTTGTTATTCGAATACGTGAGTTGCCTGAACATCCAGGCACACAATGTGCTCCACTGGCACTCAGCTCTGACTCGAAGGCTCTGACTGACCCGGGCTGCACTGAGCCAAAGGTCGTCTCTTGATTGAAGGCACATACAATTTAACACAATGAAATAGTAAACAGGAACACACATGAAAAGGGAACTCCTTATGCAACTAAAATTTCAAGTACCTAATGCTTTTCATTCCCCCTGATTCTGTGAAGCATCTGAGCCCTTAAAAAACAAAAAGTCAAACAAAAAAAACCACCAAAACTGTCCTCCTATGGATTCCTACAGAATACTTTTGATGGCACTTTTACTTAAGAAAATCTCAGGATACAGAGACTGCAATTCTCCCAGCCTCAGCTTTCTGCAATTGGTGTCCAGTGAGCAATAACAGCAGTCAAATGAGTGACAGCAACATGATTCCTTAAATTATATTGGGGGAAGAAAAGTACATTATGAACAAATGCTACAGTTTAGACCTAGACCTTAGAGACTGGTATTGGGAAGAAGAAAAGAACAATAAAGCAAAAGCAAAATAAAGTATCAAATGATTTGCAAGCTCTTATCTTGGAGATACCTCCCCAAATGTAAAAAAATATGAGTACATATGCTTCATGTAACCCATGGTGTGGAAATTTTACAAATAATGGAAAACATCCATGCTCTTGGGGAGTGCAAAGCAATTCTTTTGCATCAGACAATCTATCACTTTGAAATATTTTCACATCATTAAAATTATTGATCCTTTTACACTGTTTCTGAGACTTGCTTTAAAATAAGAAATCTCTAACATTGAGATGAGCAGCTGCTGTTCTGGTTGGGGGTTTGTTTATATTCTCCCTGCTAAAGGCTGGTGAAATGTTACCACAGAACTAACTGCATAAACCACTCTGTAGGCTTTCATAAAAGAATAGATTCTAAAGGAAAAACCTTCATCTGTAACGGGATCCATGAACACTTCCAGTTTCTTACTCTGAGACAAAAGGACAACTACAAAATATTAGACTGGTTCAAATCAGTATTTATCCACAGGTTAACACATCTCTCAAATCTCTGGTATTTTCCTATCCCTATGCAGTGTCTTCAAAAGAAATGGAAATTTCAATATTAATTCAAAAGTGTTTTGTCCTGTCTTATTTGAGCTACTGATTCTACTTCAGGATATTTGAGTCAGATTTTAGGTTTCCAAAAACACAGTAATGCCACACTGCATTTATTTAAACACCAGAATGAAAAGGTTTTACCATGCTGTCTATTTCAGGCTATATGAAACTGTATGTTTAACTAGAAAAGAAAAACAAAATTCACATTATTTTAAAAGTTCCATAATTCTGATTACATACAGTGCTTATTAGGATATTTTAAAGATCAACACATATCCCCATTTCGGTATTCTTTAGTTTTAAATAAGATGGGAACTTTTCATTTTATCTTTAAAATGGAAAAGGCAGGAATGGTTAAAAAATATTTCAATGCTCCTCAGCAATGCTTACAAGTTCACAGCATTCTATAAAGTGATAGGCAGACTACTTTTCTTTGGTTTGCATTTGCTAAAGATGATGGAAGAAATCTAGACACAGATTTGTATGTGAAGTTTCAGGAACTAAAAAAGCAAAGCCCTACACAGCCAGTTAAGCTCAAATGAGCAAATAAGCTGGATAATCAGCAGGTAAGTGTTATACAAAAAAAATTAAGTTGTAGCACGCTGCTATTAACTCCTAAACTAGAAACAAGAAAGGTTTTGTCTTTTTTGCAAATGATGTTCTCTGGAAGCATTTATTGTCTCCCTTTTCCTTGCATTTGTCTAGCTGGGTGGAAGCTGGAATCAGTACAAGGCTTTCATGAATTCAAACATGTTTAGTTAAGACATAAAGATACCCATGCTGTAGGTTGTTTGTCCTGTTTAAACTTGCCTCCCTTCCTATAATTTATTAGTCACTCATATAAAACCATAATATAAATAATTTATAACATCTAGGATAAGGCAATTAATCTTCTTCCTTTATTACAGCTTGAGGTCAATCCATTAAAATTTGTCTGCACCATTTACAGTGCATTTTCCCGCTCTGTCCCACCAAAGGCTGCGATTACAAGCCTTTGGATGCAATTAAACCACTGTGCTAGAAAAGTGCCACTGTGCTCCCTCTGCAATGGCACTCGGCATGCAAAGCACCCGAGCAGAAAACAGCCAAAGAAAACCAACCCCGTCCTGAAGACCCTGCAGGAAACCTCATGCCCCCAGGACTGCTGTCTTGAAAGTCAGTTTAAGGACAGGCCCCAGAATGAAACGAAATGAATACAAAGAAAGGCCCAGGTGATGGTCAGAAGCCCCAAAATACGCTGACCTCCTACACTGTATTTAAGGCTGCAAGACATGCGCCGCACTTTCCGAAGGCAATCACAGTCTGTGCATTAAATCTTCCGAGTCTCAAAGCCTGTGAGCAACAGAGCTGCAATTTGTCAGTGCAGAAGCATTATCATAACAGGACTACAATAAGGACAAAATGGATGAGGACAGCATCTTATGAGGAAAGACATCTTTTCTCTAAGCCAAGATAGACACTCGTTTGGGCGGGGGGAGAGGGGGAGTGGGTGGAAAGCAGCACGTGCACAAGGGACACAGCACAATGGTATTTGCAAAATTCAGATGGTTTCTGACTCAATTCATTTAGAAAATGTCGCTGATCCAAAAATAACACATTATAAAAGAATTATGAAAGAAAAAAGTTACTATTAGAAGGTTTAACTCCTGACACTAGAGCAGATTCAATATTGTCCGTTGATTTAACTGCTGATTCCTAAACTTCAGGCAGCTAAAACCTGAGGTAGCAAATTATAATGGTTAAGAATTGCTTTATGAATGCAAATGTTTTCTTTCGTTGTCTCCTCTAAATAGCACAATGGATTTATTTTCCATTTAATTGTGTTGATAATATGTTCTCTCATCTCTAGCTTAAAGAGGTTGTCAATTCCTGTAAAATTGGCAGACAATTTAGGCTTTCCTACCACCTCTTTTAGCTCTAGGTCTTTTCATCTGCTAACTTCAATGATCTTCAGCTCATCCTGCTGGAATCCTGTGTAAGTGTCAAAGGCCTTCCCCTCAGAAGCAGCCAAACTGAGGATGCTCAGGAAGCCTTTTAGACACATGCAGGAAATCCCATTAACTTCTGTAGAATGTAAGAGACTGAACTTCCTGCCCCATGCACTTTGTGAACCCTCACCTTGTGCAGCACAGAGCTGCTGCTGGAGCCCTGGCAGGGGGATGCTGCCCAGCAGATGTCCAAGGGATGCAGCTGCCACAGGGACAGCTGCAAGGCACGATCCCTCCGGCTGGAAAAGCCTCCAGACCCGGGCACCACTGAGCTGGCAGTCACTCCTCCCTGGGGGCAATGCTTTCCTGGGTAAATGCCACAGCAAAACCTGTGGGATCAGCAATGGCCAGAGCTCTGGCTCCTTTTTCAGCTGTTTCAAAGGAAAAGGCAACTAAAAGTATGATTTGTCCACTGTTGAATTCCTGTGACCTGCTCTCTGGAGAGTTTTACCAGCCCTGGGCTCTGGACAAAGACGGAGAAACTTGCAAGAGGGTGAGGTCAGAAGATGATTTTGACTCACAAGTGTGGCTTGTGCCATGTTCATCCTTTGATGAACAAGTGAGAAGTTTTGAAAACTCACATCCTTAACAGAAATTTGGTGGCATCTCCAGGAACTCCAGTTTCTGGTAACTGAAGTATTTCAGAGACTGTGTTTTACTAAGCAAGTCCTCATCACATGGTTCATACATGTGACTGTACTGTGCACATGTAGCTTTATAATAGAGTAGACCTTAATTCCCCCAAGGTATGTCTTGAGATAGAAACCTGGATTTCCAGAATGAGCCAGGAATAGAAACCAAAGACAGCAGCAAAATCCCAAATCTCATAAAGTAGCAGCTAAGAACAAAAACGTTCAGAAGACAGGCAGATTTGGGGGCTTAGGTCACTAAAGAAATGAGGATTGGAGCTTAAGAAAGAATTTAAGTCTTCCTCTGGAAGGCAGAGAAAACAAGGACATGGATAAATGAATTTCTGAGGAAAAAGAAACTAAGAAAGAAGTGGAGACTGAAAATGGCTGTGAAGTAGGAGAAGTAAATAAATGTTTTCATTTTACAGGATTAAATCTTTCTCAGCTTTAGGAAAAGAAAAACCCCACTGAGTAGCTCTATCAGGAGAATCTATGTTTCCCTACCTACAAAAAACCCTGGAAACTTTCCAGAAACTTTCACATATAAAACATATTTTATATGCTTTGCCAAAGACAAATTGTAAAGAAGAAATTTATTCTGTCCCACACACTTCGTTCTCCCTGTGATGCCATTGCCTGAATTACTGAAATTCCAGTAGTTATGTTCTGGCTTTACTTTTAAATAGACAACTTTAAACCATAATGCTTTATGTGCTTTTGCATAAAATAATAACGTGAAACTCCTGCCCCAATTAAGGCAATGTGAGATTCGACACTAAGATCTGTTAAAGCAGAATTTATACGATTTATGATGTGTGATTATGAGATGTGAACTCTTTGGAGAACATTTTAACTGAGCAATACATTATGGGCAGCGCATCTCAGCAACATTAAATTCCTCAGCGGAGCTCCTGTGGATACCTTGGCATTGCTTTGATTGTGCTGCACAACAAAACCTACTCTGCACCAAACACACTGCACCAAGTTTTCTGCCATAAACACATTTTCTGGCCCCCAAGAGAAGGTCTTTCAACAATGACAGTTCCCATCAAGAGAATTTGTTCTTATATTAAAAAAGAGGGAACATTTGAAAAGGAAGACTCTTTTGTTAGTAGCTAATTCTTATGACAAGCTAATTTGACCAAAAGCACCAAGCCTAATAGACTTGATAATATCAGTAATTACTCCCATGTTGGTTATTTCTAAAGTAAAATAACACGCTCTGTACTTATTCTGACATGTTGAGATGTTTATGCAGCTAGAAATAAGCTTAATTCTCTTGTAAATCTCTTTGTTTGTTTGGAGGTTTTTTGTGAGTGGGAGAGAGATACTTCTTAACACTGACCAAACTCATACTAAACATTTAACAGGAACTTTGTGAATGCTTTGCTCAATGAGAACCTGTGTTGTTCAGGAAAAATAGCAACAAATTTCCTAAAACTCCACTTACGATACGGATATGTAAAACTTTCAGCAGCATTTTTTACTCCTGACCCTTATTTCTGAAGAGCACATTTTGAATTTTCATATGCAAACAAGACTTAGACTTTACACCATGTCTCATTGCAATCTTTTAGGTAATGGACCACGTAGCTGTGGTCTCTGGGCCTTGAAGTGCTTTTAAGCTCAAAGTTATTTTAATTAACACAAAAGACATTTCAACTCCTTCATCAAGATGTCCTTACAAATTGATCTATCAATAGTTGTCATAACAAACAGACTTCAGAGAATGCAAACCTGAATTCTGAGCTACCACAGTTTGCTTGCCTTGGTATTAAGACCAGGAAGCTGCATGTGTACCATATCTAAGGAACAGAACTGGAATCAGGGGATGAGTCTGTCCCCCAGCTATCCATGGGAACTTCAACAGCACTCACCGATTGCACCCTCAGACATGGAAGTTATACAGTTAAAAATCTTGGGGAAAGAATCTAACGGTTTAAAAATGCTTTCATTGATGTTACAAGGGCACAAGGAAGTCACAAACAAGGTGCTTCCCTATGTATTTACTTGTACTCAAAAAGCATTTCACTTATCTTGCTTATCAATGCTGATCTTTAATTCAACATGAATTCCTCATGAACAGCTTCATTCTCATTTAAAAATACATAAAAGTTTGAGATGCCCAATATTTAACCCTTCTATCATTTAATTTAACTTTCTTCAATATTTAATAACTCCATGCTCACTATATGAAGCTGCCCCAGTCTTGCACACTTTATCTCTTTTGTTTGGGCTGAAAGCTGTTCAGAACATGGATTTATTTTTCCATTATGAGCATTAACAGCATGCATTTTAAATTAACCTGACTCTAGTCTTTATTCCTTAAATAAACAAGAATGGAGTGTCCTCTGAAGGGTTCTGTCAGATCTGAGCAGGGCTCCCAGCACAGCTGTTTCACTGACTGGGTACCAATGACTTGCAAATACTCCAGGTAATTCCAGGTAATGCCGAGGAACACACAGATCTCTAGTGAACATTTTTATCATGACAGAGTGTTTTCATAGGAAGCAAAACAAATAAAATGCAATGGTTATGCAGAAAAGGAAGAGCAATCCCCTAACAGCACCAAAGACAGACCTCACTGAGGAGCTGCACACCTGCAGGATGCCCTGTTTTACTAAAGAGCAAATTTGCATCTATAATACCCCTCTTACTGCCTGAAATACCAAAACCAGGGGATTCCAATTGCTGCTATTTCTTCCTATGAATGTCTCAATTATGACATCTCTAAAGTGAACATTGCAGCTACTACAGAGCTCTAGACATTTTAACACTGGCTGAGCACATTTTCAAAGGTTTTTCAGCACCTTATCATTCAGATTAGCACTTTTTTCTTTGTAAGTAGTACCTAGAGCTGAAGTTTTAAAAAACTATATTAAAGTAACTTGGGTTTTGTGCAATTATGTCTCAAGAGTTTCAGCAATACTCTGTAGCTGAGAACAGTATTTTGAAAAATTCCAAGTTAAAATCCCTATTAGATTATAACGCCAAAATAAATGAAAATAAAATCTTAAAAAACTGTAGCCTTTATCAAATTTCATGCCACACTATTTTGATAGCATGAACTCGAGTGCTATCACAAATTAAAACTCACTGAAATCCTATGCTCCTACATATAAGCCTACACATTTGGAAATCTTGGGAAATGAGATAAATCCTAATGCCATGGATTTTAACGGAGTAAGTAGTTCCTTTTTATTTTTTTTAATAGAAGAAAGTATTGATGTTCACCTTTCCATTATTTGTTCAAAATTACAGATTTCCATACAGCAGGGGCAGAAGGATATTGCAGTAGAGAGAAGCTGATATTGCAGTAGAGAGAAGCTGATCTTGCACAGGACAGGTATTGCTTCAAATTACCTCTCCTTTACTTCATCCAGAGAGGTGGGCAGCCAGCATATCTTGAAAGAAGGTCGTGATCTCTTTCTTTATTATGGCCACCACTCTTTCCAAAGGAACCATGTTGGTTCTGAAACTGTGACTGCATTATAGAAGAGATGCTTTATTCCCTGATGAAAACCAAGGAACTCAAATTCTTTAAGAGGGAATAATAGAAGAGTGCAAGAAACTGAGAGAGACTGATCAATTCTAGGCAGGTTTGTGTGGGCAAAACCTCATGAAGCTGAAAGGTTAAGGGAGAGACGTGAAAATGCACAGACATAAAGAGCTGGGAGCATAAGAACCCTTTTGAGTACATATCCTCTGGTTGTCCTGTATTATTTGTGGATTATGGGCAAACCACACGTGGACTGCACGTGTCACATTCCCTGTTCCACTGCCAGTTGTTCACATGTAGGACAGCACACCTCTGTTCCATGCGAATCACAGGGTCATCACAACCTGTCCGACAGCCATGGACCAAATCCACAGATCAAACCATGAAGTGTAAAAATAACTAATGTAAAAATATAATGTAAATAAAAATATAATGTAAATAAAATGTAAAAATAACTAATAATAAGTAATGTAGGCAAAAGGGCACCACAGAGAAACACAAAAGGAAGTCCATTTGCAAGTATTAATATTTTGTGTTCAGATGTCTCTTAAGTCAAAATGTACCTCAAAATAAATACATTAACTGACTTTCCATCTTCACTCCAAACCTCTCCGAATATTCCTTTAAATGGCATTTATTACATGGTCCCACACATTAATAAAGATTATGTAAACTTTACTACTATCAATGCACAAGGCAGATGCCAGTTGATGGTGTTGCCCTTCTCAGTCACAGCAGAGAGCAGGAATGCAGTAAATTACACACGGGCAGGACAAAGATAACACTGGAGTGTCTCCTGCATTGGTACAATTCAGTGGAGTTCTACCCCTTGGTCATTTCTTACAGACTCTCTGTTGTCTCCTGAAGAACAACAGTTTCTTGGGACAGAGTCCAGCTTCTTTCACTTCTATACAATGCCTCTTATTAGTTTGTGGTCCTGACTGAAGCTTCTATACGCTCCAAAACAAACAATGATCTGTCTACCCCCCAAAAATCAATAGCAATGTGGGTGTTCCAGACATTGTAAGAGTCAAGACCTCTGTGTTTCAGCTCTCCAGGACAGGGAATGCACATAATTACATGGGCTATATAATCCATACAGTGAACACCCTGACACCCTGCTTTCCATAACTATGCTGCATTCTTCACACATATTCTAGCTACACTCCAATTTTTTCTACTTCATTTGTTTTCTTTTAACAGCTTAGTCTAGACCTAGGAATTGCCTGAAAGAAACATGTTTTTAAGCTTTGATGCTGTTTCTGATTATAAACAGCTCTGACTTTATAACACAATGCTTAATTTAATTGATTTTTATGCACCTCCTCATTATCAATGCAGTCTTTACATTTTCCAAGGCAATCTTTTCTCTCAGTACATTTGCTACAGATTTAAACCTAAAATTATCACTGATCCTATTTGAATGGTTTATTCTTCCCTCAAAACTCCCTCACCTCTTTTTTTGCATTTCAACCTGGAAACAGGCTCTTATTTTTCTTTCTTCCCTCAACATCCTCAAGTGTCTCCTAATTGCTGAGTGTTTTGAAACATATCAGTCTATTTACATAGAAATTATACTGCCAACAGCCAAGTTTTAAAATGCAATTCTTATATTAGCAAGTACTCCTTCCTCATATCTACATTTATGCATTCAAATAACAAATGCTGAGTACAGGTGGTGCTCGGAGTGAAAATGTGGCAGAATTTGCCTGCATTAGGAGTCAGAGTTCCAGTCAGAGCTGGACCATGACATTGCACCAAGTAACACATTCTTGTCCCCATATGATTCCAACGACAGCACCAAGATGCTTTTTGTATTTCAGCCTCTTTAGGAATGAGAACAAACTATCAAATTCCACAACAACTTCAGACGGCTTTCCAGCTCTCTTACATCTTGACCCTGAATCTTCATCTTGACTCCAAGTAACCTCCCTGTGTAACTGTCCCTCTCATTTTAGCCTGATCATATAAACAGGTGAGGAAGGAGATATCCAAGTACAGGAAAGTAAACCTAGAGATGGTCTGAACGTGTGGGTTACTTTTTCCCCTCCCTCTCTAATTAAACATAACTGAAGCCAGCGTTCTGGGGTCTGCATAGCCTTTCATCAGATGCCAATGTAAATATCACTCCAAGGTTTCTTTGGGGATTTTCCCTTCTTCAGAAATTTTTAGTTCCTGCCTGCATTTCTGCCCTACTTGGACAATGCCAAAATGCTTTTGGACTTGGGGCACACTGTACAGGGGACCCCACAGGAAACAAAAAACCGTGGCAACACTGACCAATCTTCCCAACCATATAAAACCACATGATTGAAACTTCCTCCTCATTAAAAACCACATCAAGTCTACAACTGGGTTACCCGTGGGAGATGACAAGGCAGCAGGTTCCTCTGCTCTGCTGTGGGATGGGATATTTCACTCACTCGCATGGCAACCAAGTGACATCTGCTACAGTGATGCCTGCTTGGCAGCTCTTCCCAACAGCAGGCACGGAGCTGCACCACCTCCTCGCCTCCCAGCACAGCCCTGCTGCCTGTCAGGTGATGCTCCCAGCCTGGGAACGGGGGCCCATGAGCCCCACAAAGTCACATGTGGCTCATGAGTTATGGGCAGCCACTGGGGCTGCTGCCAGCGCTGAGGCAAATGAAGGAAAAATCAAATAATGATGGAAAACTGCTGGTTTGACTCTTGATGTAAAACATTACAGGCTAGCAAGCACACAAACTACAGTGAAATAATCAATGGTCAGCCAGACAGGAGCTCTCACCCTCGGGCAGCACAATCCCAAGGAATGCTCACTGGTCAGGAGGTGACAACTCAGCTGCATTTCTTCTCCAAAAATGAAAACATACGTTTGGAGAAAACATCTGATTTTGCAAAACATTGAAACGCTGTATGAAAACTACATTTTTCCTCCAAAACTGATGCCTTAGGTTTTAACTTTTATATTTTTCAAATCCTGCATTCCCAGTGTGTAACTCTGCAGTGTCCTGCAGCCTGTGAGCTGCTGCTCTCTCATGCTGAGACAGACAGAACAAAGCCTCTCCAGGCTGCTCTCCAAGGACACCCAGCCCGGCCTAGGCCCAAAATGTGTAACCCAGCATCTTGAGAAGGGGGGCAAGCTGAGGGGAAATTCCATCATTAGCTAAAGTTTAATTGGTGAAATTATGCTGATATGCAAATGGACCAAAGCTATAAAAGTGTGAAGAACTCGTGACTCAGGGTCCATCTTTGGTGCAGCCTTTGGCCTGCCCAGGGTGTGCCTCTGAAGGCCTATCACATAAATATCCACCTTTATTCCCTTACTCCTGTCTAGTGTCTGTTTCTAGGTTTGGCCTCTTTAGGCATCAAAACCAGTACTATGTAATACTAGAACAATTAATTGCTCACAAGAGCTTGATATGACTACTTGCATAAGATACATTCTTTATGTCTACAAATTAATTAATTTCTGTCTGTCTAATCTTAAAAACAGCTAAGCTTCTATTCATTCCTTATTAGTATTCCCCGATAATTAAACAGATCATTTCCTAATTACTGCTGTCTGCTGTAAAAAGAGTTTCCAGGGCTCAGGCCAGAGCACAAAAACTTGTTTGTCAAACAAAAGACAGACTGATGGAAGAAAAATGATACTGCATTTTCTACACATTTGGGGTTTTTTTTAGTTAATTGGTCAAGTCTCATGACTATCAAACACTATTTTCCCCATCTTCATCACTTGGTCCCTAATTACCAACCACCTCTATGAATTGCTAATTTGAATGATTTTGACCCGTGACATCTCAGCTTTTGTCCTACAGTACTGCAGATGGGACACATTTTATTGCAAATTTCATTTCATGCTTTTTATTGTGAAAGGTATGGAACACTGAACGATAATTATATATTTTACAGTTCATTCATTTCAAACTGATCATTTCATATTCATTACTCCAGTGACAGACATGTCCGGTCAGTTTTACCCCTCATTATGCACATAATATCTGCATTTGAGCAGGCAACAGAATTTTGAAAGGAGATTGCAACAAAGTTTCCATTTAAAAAAACCCCAAAATTCACAAAAGCTCTGCCAACTTATCTTGTTACATTAACTTTAGGGCCTGCTGTCAAAGAAACCGCTGACTAAAATCACATTTCTGATATTTTTTACAACCTGGTTAAAAAAATTAGGTTTGGACATAAAAATATACAACTATATAAATCATTCCTATGAAATCTTAAGAAAAGGTTGAAGCTCCTGGACATGTTTTCAAGAAATGAACTTGGACTTCAATTTTTTGTAGTATTTCAGACCTCACCAAAAAAAAAAATTATTTTTCATATTTCAAAAAGTCACCCTGGTGATAGCCAATGATTACTTGAAAATGTGTGTAACACAAAGGAGAACTTTTTTCTGTGCTTCCTAAAGCAACTACTCCAGCCAATTTCTATGTTCCAATTTTAAGTAAGAGCTCTCTGGATACTCTTTTTTTGAGGCTCCTTTCATCAGATATAATTGCTGATACTCAGAATCTCTTCATCCATTGATTGCATGTTCAATGGGATATTCAAAGGACACTCAGCCCTCACAAACTTTGGGTTGCTAATAGAAAATTGCTCTGCACTTCCTTTTAATGTCCCCAGGTAGAGGTTCTGGCTCCAGAAGAGGAGGTTATAATATAAGAAATATGGTCTGTCAAATAGAAAATATATAGGAGGAATGAGTACAGCTGGAAAGCAAGCACACAAGAAACACCAAACCAGTACAAGCCAACAGAGGGTAAAATGGAGCTTGGTGATAACCACAGCTGAACCACATCAATGACTGAGAATTTACACTGGGTAACACCAAAAGGGACCAAGGCAAGACAATCTGTTCGCTCCCCAGCCCGGTGAGAACCTTCTCTATGAGTTTGGGCAGCACAGGCAGGGTGTGGCAAAATCAAAATAGTGGGTGCACATCAGACCACTCCCATTTCCCTGTTAGGAGCCAAGATCTCCACAGAACAAGTCAGCCAGGATGCAGAAGAAAGTGCCTGCAGCTATTTAAATGCGGAAATGACACCATATCATAAGTGGTAAGGCAAAAAATATGTATTTTTCAGGGATCAACACTGACAGTTGTTTATTACCTGATTTGGAGAGATCAATGATTGAAAGGACAGAAGAAGGAATTAATTAAATCACAGTTATAGGCTTTATTTATTTATTTACAAAATGCAAATAAATAAAAGTTCTGGAGACCTCACCCTGCATGTATTACCCCCTGTGCAATAGCAGGAAGGTCTGAACATGCCATGTCCTCAGCTGAACTGTAACCATTCACAGGTTTTATCTGATCTAAAAGCACACTTGTAACTGCCCAGAGCCTGTCCTGGATAAAACTCAAAATAATCCCAAACAAAAAACCACACAACTCCAGGTTTTTTGTGACTTTGAAACTTCATTCATTCATTCATTCATTCCTCACATAGTAATTTGACAGTCACACTTAAAAACACAAAAATTGTTATATATTAAAATGCAACAAGAAACAGCAGAGTTCCTCCAATGTTTGGATCACGCTTGGGAGGCCAGGGAAGTGCCTGCAGCTACATAAATGCAGAAACGACACCCCATAATCATGTAAACATGAATTTAACAAGGCTGACGCAGGGATTTGGCAATTGGCTATGTTTGTATCAGCACATCTTCAACACTGCTCATCAACCTTTACTGTTACAGCAGAGATTAAAGAGGCAGGAGAGGAAAAAAAAAAAACCCACCTAAAAATCTAGACTAACTTGCCTTTAGAATAAAAATATATTTTATGTTATTTGTGTCAGTAATAGAACCTACAAGCTCAATTAAATAAAGGCACCTGCCTGGCAAGGGTCAGAGGACAGCTCTGGTTCAGCAAGAACAGGCAAAGGGGCCACTTCTGTTTGACTACTCTCACCTATGGGTAGTCCCCAAACACAAAGGAGGAAAAACCCCGCTGTCAGAAGGGACATGTAATCGAGCAGGGCTTGGCAACCCTTCAAAAGTACCTTCCCTTTCAAAGCAGTACTTTGAGTGCCTTTACACCGAGGATGCCAATTGAATCTCCCCCCAGCAGCAGCAGCTCCGTGCCCCCGGTCCCTCCCGGGTTTGATCCGAGCTGGGATCGCGGTGTGCTCAGATCAGGGAGGGCAAACAGCAGGGCCCACACGTGTGAGAGCTGAGAGGCTCTGCACAACACGGCCCTGGGAGCCACTGCCTCTCCCAGATACACATCGCACACCATTATCCCAACGCACTTCATGTGTTCATACATTTTAACAAGATGCAGATGACAGAGGGGAATGATGACAAGCAAGCTGCCCTAACAAATGCTGCACATATTTTCATCAGTCTTACCATTGATACTACACTGCACATTTGCATAACAAAGTGTAAAAACACACAGGCCTTGTGCTTAGATCATTGTGAGGGGGAACACGGAAGAAAAGGCACTGAATTTTATTGGTATGGCCCTTGTTAGTTAAGCAATATCACAAATAAGAGCCATGTTTACCAAATAATTTATCTGCTCTCTCCTACCTCACACCAGCAATAAGTCTTACTTTCAGTGTTCCTTGCTAAAATTAAAACTGAATAAAAAAGAAAATGTTAAGATTATCATGCAGATCACATTCTCACCAGTGCAACAAGTCCAACAAGAATTTAAGCAGCTGATGTAAAGGTAACAAATATATAGCCACTACGAGCTCCAAGGTTTGCCATACATGCAGGGCTAGAGTAGAACTGCATGGCTGGAAGTCCTTTGCGCTGCCTTTTGCCCCATGTTTTTGACAAATAACTCTGCTCCCCCAAGGCTGGGACTTGGCATCCCACTGGGATCAGCTCCAGAACTACTCCAGACTTTCAGCTCAGTGCATCAGTTTTGACAGGATCTCCCTACAAAGTCACAGCTCAGCTGCTTTAAGCATTTCCTCCCCTGGACCATGACCCATCACTACAACCAAGAGCCCACCAACATTTTGCACTCTAGGACTGAGGTGAAGGAGGAGGGAGGTGGTGATTTTGTTTTTCTCCTTTTCCTCCTCCATGAATCAAAGCTGTAGTGGTTGGTTTTGTAAAGCACTGCTTTTAGGAATAGATCCTGTTCAGAGAGCTTAGCAGAGCAGAAGCACTTTGAGCAGGCTCCAGTCTTTGCAGGGAAAGCACTGCCAGAGGAAACTTCTCTCCTTTCGTAACAGTAGAACGCAATGCCAGCATTTATACTGTGCAGGCAGCATGGTGCAGAGGTCCTGCCTTTTTGGGGGCACAGATCTGCCAGTTACCTGCAAAACCTGAGAACAAAGGGCTGAGGGAAAAGGCAGGTCATCTCTGCACTAGTAGCTTCTAGTCTTTGCCACTGAATGAAGGACACTGTCAAAGAAAAAGAGTTTAAAGAAAGAAAACAAATGTCACATCAAATATTTTATAACCATTGAATTTAAGAAGGGGGGAAGTATTTGTTATTTGTCTCTAAAAATTACTCATGGCAGTTGTTTAATTTGTTTGGGTTTTTTTTTTTTTCTTAAATCAGTCATATTCTATAGAGAAATGCTGTGGGCAGGTTCGTTACTAAACCTTTTTTATCAGAATTAGGAAGACTAAACTTATGCAAGTCATAATTTGATGGACACTTGAAATCAATGTCAGTCAGCTCTACTCCAACAGTTTCACTGGATCCTGCATTTTTGTAGCCACTATCTCGTACCAGCATCACCCCCCAACAAAGATACCTCAAACAATGTACAACACTGAAATCCTCCCACAGCCCCACACTCTCCCCTTGCAAAGGCATCTGTTGGCAAGTCAATTTCTTTTGGAGGATGTAACAAATATCTGGCGAATTGTGCAGATTCCGAAAGCTTCTGTGCAAGAAACGGTGTCACAAAATTCCACATCACAACTGTAGCAGAGCAATCTGAAATAGTATCACAAACTTCAACGAGATTATTCCAGTTTTAGGCCAATAACCTGCCTTGTTCATGTTTGCACACAGCTAGGAGATAGGATTGAAGAATTTTTGCTGAATTAATCCCAGTAAGACCCAAAGACTATAAATAAATTAACTTTTCAATGTGTATTCTTCCAGCTTCTGATACTACTTCTGGGTTTATTCTGTGGTCCTCTTGCGCTGTTTGCAATAGAAAGATCATTACGAAAAATAAAAGTTCTACTCATCAGTTTCAAATGCAGCAGTTTCAAACTCCCTGTGACAGCCTCAGCACTAAGCTTAACCAAAATGTGTAAGTGGGTTTCTTTCTGAAGCAAACAAGGTTAAAATGAAAGTTCTTTTTACACAAGAGATTATGAGTGATGGCACATGGCCGAGACAGGGTTCAGCTCCAAGGAACATCACAAGTGTTCACGGTGTCACTTACAGCAGAGCACTCTGCCAGCACAGAGATCAGGACACAGGGAAATATCAGCACCACAATGAGCCTCTCAGGACTGTGTGTGCAGTGCACAGCCACCATCACCTTTGCTACTCACCAGTGTTTACACAAAACAATTCCACAGCAAGTTAAAAATCGAGTAAGGTTCATAGGCTGGGGCTTTTTTTGCTTGGTTTCTTTTTTATTTTGCTGTTGCCTTAAACTTTTAGTTGGTAAAGACAGTGAACTTTATTCCTGTACACCTCTCAGTGTTTGTATTCACTTATCCTTGTCTGTTTCTGGTATCGATCACAGTGTATTTGCTTTTTTCTTTCTTACTTTTTACATCAATAGTTTCAGTTGGTTCTTTTCTTATTTCAGTTTTAGCATCCTTTATATAATGGCCACAATATATCAGTACAAACTTCTCCTTCCCAAGGAATGGTGCACATTCAGACGCTAAAGTATATTCAAGGCTCCACTCAAGAAAATGGACGGGCAATAGTTATGAGTACACTTTTAAGCTTTTAAAATACCTTTTATGAATCTTCATCTGAGACAGCAGTTACTGCAAGGGGCCACATGCAGACAGAACAGATCTTTTTCCAGGTCTTTCCCTCATCATTTCCTTCAGGACATTTCTCAGAATGCAGGATTATAACCATAACTGTATTACACCAAAATCTAACACTCCAAGCAGTCTCATGGCAACGCTGAAGTGAACAAAGTATTTATGAATAAAAAAAAGCTTCTAAATTATGAAAATTAAGCTTTTATTGCAATCTTCAGACTACAATACACAATTCTCAAGGCTTTAAAAAAATCACTTGAGCTGTGATTTATGAATGTGAATTTTCGAATGCTCCAAGCCATTGCAGTGCAAAGCCAAAGCTTTATGAAATCACGAGTACTCATGGGGTCACTTATGCCTCAGCAGGGAAGCTGCAACCACAAGTGAAAGGCAGAAGTCTCTGAGCCACAGCCCTGCTTTCAGAGAGCCAGTTCTAGCAGCTGGCAGAACTAGCATAGACTCAAACCCAGCAGAACAAAGCAATATCTCTAAACTCAGCAGACACGAGAATTAAGTGACCACACCAAATGACTCTGTCTGATGTGGGGATCTGACCACAGAATACAATTTGGCAGCCCAACCCCAGCCCTGAAACAGGAGTGTAATTCTTAATGCAGCCTCAGATTTCACCTATTTCTGTTATCAAATGGGTAAAATCTGGACGAGAGACAAAAAAAATCTGCAAGAAAAGCAAACCAGAGGTGGCTCAGAGCCCTCAGCTGAGGGCAGCCCAAAGTGGCCATCACAACCCACACAGGTGCCCAACTGCCTGCCTTTGGTTTGGTCTTGTTTTTGAAACTATTTAATCACCCACAGGTGTTCACAAAGCCCTACACCATACCTCTCCAAATTCCAAAGCAGCATGAAAAATGTATGAATTGCATTTCAGTGGCATGACACAAATATTTTGGCTGAACAGTGACCGGAGCTTAAACTTTGGAATTTCCACTTACAAAGCAAACATCAAGAACTGACCCATTCCTCACAACCTCTTTGCTTGCCCCCTGTGCTCCACTTTCAAGTCTCCAGCTGATGTTTAACCTCTTAAGAAATACCCTCCACAGCAGCACTTCAATGTATAGTAAGAAAAATATTAATTTAAAATCAATCCATCGCAATTCATTCATTGTTTCCTTCATAAAGTGAACCTCTCCTCTTTCCACAGAGCACTGAACAGTCCCCAGAGGAAAGGCTCTTCCTCCTTTTCTCTCTCCCAATTTAGACTCCTGTTTTTCCAAATATGACTTGCAGGTGCATCCATTCTAATCCCTGAAGAAGCTGAGTGTTCCTTTTCCATTAACAATAAATGATAAAAAGGCTGGTACTAGGGGGCTTTGGGAGTGTTTGGCTGTGGGGCTGCCCTGGGCTGGACATAGTAACAGCTTTGTTTTGCCTTTTTAAAACAGTCTAAAATAAGCAAATTGAGAGTATAAATCCATTTTTTATTATTCTTTCTCTGTATAGCCACCCTATTTCAATACAAACACGTTGCCCTTATTCTTTTGTTTGAAGACAGCACAAACAGCTTTGTGGCTGTTTGTAGTTCCTTCCATTCTCCTCAGAAATTTGCAGATCTCCTCACCTCCCTGTAATTTAAATATCACTCTTTACGCCTCTTATAACAATGAAAACAGAATTCTCAGCAACGTGGTGAAGTGTGCACTCAGTAGCCCTCAAATATTCCTTTACAATTATTTTATTCAGACAGCATATTTTTTACAACTTTTATTTGTAGCCATAATTCTGTTCCTTTAAGTAGTATCATCTCCTTGATTTGTCTGCAGGTGTTAACAAATGAGGTTTTTAAAAATTAGGAGTACAATGCTAGTCAGCTTCATGAGATCCGTAAGTCTTAATTCTATGTAAATATATGGTGTTTATAAATTATTCTTTTAACTCACTGCTTTATGTTACGCAGTAGGAAAAAATAATTCTATTACTATTTGTTATAACAGTGGCATGGATTTTCTTTTTCTGAGATGTGGAAGATTAAAAGTATAGAGACTTGTCCATTCATATGTTTTTTTACCAACATGAAAGAGTAGAGTTGTGTCATCAGTGAGGAAAATATCTATTGAGTTGTCAGTTATGATATAATTTGCCCTAATAATGTGTAGAAACTGCAAGCTCAAAAAGTGACAGATAACGCACAGACATGTCACAGAAGTGAAATACAGAATAGCAATTAGCATGGAATGAAAGAACACTGAGATGAAAATGAGAAGAGGGATAAAATCTCATACGTAGGCAGACAGAGACTACAGATGGGTAACAGACAAATCCAAGACAGGATCAGGGTCCATCCTGTAACCACTGCTTTGCCAACAGATAAAGAACCTGCCTGCTTCTCTTTTGCTATGGACAAAGACCTGCTTTTGGGCTTCTCAAGTCATTGACTACTAAAGATGGGGCTATTTTCACTCCCTCTGTAGGAGGGGAACACAGAGGAACTAGACAGACATCAGACATTTGCTCCTGGAGAAGTCCAGGCACATTCCCCCTGGAAGAAGGAAGTGTTTGTAGGTAGCACCACACACCGAAGACTCAGGTATAATCATTTCTGGCTGACACTGCAAGTCCTTTCTTTCCACCTGGTTTTCAGGTGGAGCAATTAAACTGTTTTGCACATGCAAAGTGACAGTCACATGAAAGTGCTCCCAGTAAGAGTCTGCTTTCAAAACTAACAAGATTATGCAACCCACAAGTATACAAATACTATTATCTCTATTAGTCTCTATAATAACATTTTTGAAATGGGTGAATGACAAATAAAAGCAGTAACTTGCTCTTGCAGGAACTTTTAAATTGACATTAAGGGGCAAGGATAGCAGTCTGTCAGTGTTAGGTCTTTTCAGCCTCTAAGCTACATCTTTCTCTAGGAAATATAACTGAAGTAGAATGAAATGTTGAACTGACAAAAAGATCTGACATCCCTTTTATAACAGAGGAAACAATTCAGCCAGAGGAAAAGATGACCACAGCATCTGCTATATACTGAAACTAATGTAACAAATGTAACAGTCCCAATCATTCCAAATTATTAAAAGCAATGACATGTTAAGTATTTAGGGGTGTTTTTTAGCTTAAAACTAATACTTTGAAAATGAGATCCATGGCAAGTGGACTAATAGTAAGACAACAGGACAAGTCCCATCTCTGGTACACATTCCCAACAAACTGACAAAACAGCAATAGTTAGAGGTGAAATAAAGAGAATAGCAGATCTTACCTAGATTTCATCCAATATGAATTACATACAGTTAATAAAAGGAATGCATGTTTAAATAGTGCTGGCCAAAGAGGGTAGGACACACTCAGCAGTGAAAGTTCCCATCTGAAGTCTTTAAGATGAGTTAATTGACTTACGGGTACACACCTGTGTATTTTCAGCACATTGAGACCAATGAATTTGCTGGATCAGTATCTGCATAGATTATCTGCCATGTCAAGTGCCAAAGTGCCAAATGCACAAGAGAAGCCTGTCAGAAGCAGCTCTTCTTGCATCAAGAATAGATGCAGAGGTGTCGTTTCTAATGAGTCCTTCATACTGGCTACCCTTTGTGCTGGATCGTGTCTTGGTTTGTTTCTATCAAAAACTCTGCACAGAGTACATTGGGATAACTTCTCAAATGGAGAAGAGAGGCGCACACAAATCCAGAGGCACTAAATATGTATTTAAGCTGAAGGCAGGCTGCTGTAAAAATCAAAATAATTCAGTAATTCTTCTTTAACTGCTAAGTTATGGAGAGTCACAGCACACACCTGCAGCTGGCCAAACAGCATATAAAAACAACAACAAAAAAAAGCCAGATATTAATACTCACAATATAATCTATGCATTGGTTACTTCAGTTCTCTCCAATGCATTAGAGGAACTGCTCTGATCTCAACATACTAGATGTGATTTTAATGATGTACAAACACAAAAAATGACCACAGCCACATTAAAATCCATTTCCATGCACCATTATCAGAGTAGGTTTATAGAAAAGACTTGATTTTAAGGAGGAGGTTATTTTCTCTTCACTAACAAGCTACCCCTCTCATAGCAGTCACCTTCAGAAATGAATTCAATTATCCATTCAATTATTCAGTTAGTCACAGTCACACTTTCCTATTTTTCCTCAAGCAGAGGGATGTTAACTTTGACTAAATCTACCCCACATTCACACATGTTTTCCACAGGGACAGAACTGGGTACATATGGCACTCACTGCTCACTTACCCCTACAGGGAACCATCATTGCATCATGCTGTGAGGTCACACTGTAATGGGATCATTTAAATTTCTTCAGGACCAAAATAATTCTTCATTAGAAAGAAAAAAAAAAAAAAAAAAGAAGACTGAGAGAAAAAGTGTTATTTTTTTACCCACAGGATTTTGGAATCACATAGAGAGCACGATTTTATGCGTGGAATTTATGAAACACAGACTAGATAGTTCAAGAAAAATGGATACTAAACAAAGCTGGGCAGAAAAAAGATCAAAACCAATCCAGCGTTGTTACAATAACCCCACAGCAAAACGAGGACAGTACAGGAATGAAATGCAGAAGCAGGAAGTACTTGTTAACAACAAAAACTTTCTTAAGCTTTCCTACTGATAAAAACATGTTCCAGAATTATTTCTTGAGAGTGTCTGTTGTGCCCTTTCCCCCCACCCTGAGACCCCATTTATATTCAGTCTGACAATAACAGATTGCTACAGCCTGAAGCTTTTTAAGCTCACACTGACTGCAGAGCCTCTGTGCCACCGGGGCCTCAGTCCCCAGGTCAGCCTCTCCCAGCCCAGCCTGGGCCACAGCCACTGCACTAACACAGGCAGAGAAACCTTCACCTTCCTTCAGCCCTATTTCAGCACCCTGGTGAGAGCTGCTGACAGCATTCCCTTCTTCCTTCAAAAAGAAAGAATGAAAATACAGATCTACTTCAGAGTTACGAATAAGCTCCAGAATAGAGAACCAAAGGAGATTATAGCAATTAATAATTTCAACATACACCTCATGCATTAGTTTGAGACAATAATAAACTTGATCAGTTACAATTTCATAACTAACCCAATGCCACAGATGTTTTTACTCAAAGCAGCCAGAGACACAAGTCTGTAATTGGAGTTTCCCATACCAAATGTACCTTGTAGATGCACCTATCTACAAGAACTGCCTTTAATGAAAATGCCTTTAGTTGATCAGTCTGAGGGGAAGCACTTCCCTCTCAAACCCCCACTCCTTTATTGTAGGTGAATAATTTTCTATAAAATATCAACTACGATGCTTTCCCTTACTCAGCCTGGCTGAGTTGTAATTTGCCATCCCAGACACCTCTACAGCCCATAAAATTCTGTGCCTGTGTTCATATCACTAAGACTTAATGCCTACATGCCAAAGCCACAAACATCTGTGCTGTGGGATTACCTGTATCTAAGAGCAGTCCTTCAAAATAATGGATGCTGTACATCATCCCAATGAAAAATCCATAAGGAACTGTCACTCAGAGAAGCACTTAATCTGAGGGGATAGAGATTTACTCTCCTCGTGTTTGAGGCACTGCTTGCCATGTTTGCCATGTTTACCATGAAGACTCGTTTGCATCCTTGTTTGATTGTTTCCTGTGTGGAGATGGGAGAGTCAGACAAGCCCCTTCCCTTTGGTGGCAGAGGGACAATCCAGGCAGCAAACGATACAAGAGCCATATAAAGATGGCAAAGAAATAATTAACAGATTAAGGAAAATATTAAAAATATCTTATATTTCCTATCACTAGAAAACCGAAGCATTTCAAGATTTTTTTCAGAAAAAACAAAACAACAGAACCAAACAAAACCAGAAAGCAAGACAACAGCACAGATGACATCAGGAAGACAGCTTTAGCATGAAGGCAGCTCCAAAATAATCAGCTGGGATATGAACAAGGCACATGAGACTCCAGATCCCACATATGAGGCTAGTATATTAATCTCTACTCTGTGGGTTTCTCTTGGGGATTTCTCTTTAAAGTTCTCACTTTCATCAGAGGCCTGAGGAAATACTCAACAAAAGGCTCATCAAGGCTGGCATTTTTCCCTGTAAAATTTCACAGTCAATAAATCAGTGTTTCTGATAAAGCATACTGTGCTGAAAAAATTATCATCTTCACTTATATCCTTCTAAAGGATAACTTGTTTCTACAGTAATGGGCTTGCTCTGAAAGGGGGAGAGGTTTCATTAAAACTTTGTTTTCATCAGTGCTGAAAGGTACTAAAAAGCTATAAGGTATTGTGCCTACCACTGGCATAACACAAAAGCGGCTTAAGGGTCATGAACTGGGAAGCAATGTACTCAAAATTCTGAATATTCCAATTCAAAATCCATATGAAATTATTTAAGCACGTGACAGATAGAGGTAATATGGTTTTCCACACCCACAACAACATATAAATCAACCTGGTAGCTCCCCCATGTCACCACTACACCATGGCAGATGTACCCCACAGTGACTGAGCTCTGGTTTGACATCATCCCCACCTTTCCTTGAGACCACAACCCACCACAGCCACCACGAAGTCCCAAAGCAGTAAAACCTGTCTGAGTTACTGCCTCCCTGCCTGCACTCTTGATTAATGGCCCAACCACAACAGTTAAAACCCGACAATGGACAGAGCGACGTGAAAATTGCCAGTGATAGTAAATATGTTTCCTAAGAAAGGAGGCTGTGTTTGCAAACAGGTAATTTAATTTCCTTGCACTGCTTTGTAAACCGAAGTTTGTGAAATTAAAGTGAGATTTGTTTTCATGCTAAAATCCACTGGGAGGCTGATTATGCTGAAAACACACTTCACCAAGTGTTGAAGGAACAAAGAGGAATGCAAAGAATGTTTCAATATATGGAAACTGCATATTAAGTAACTCCTTGATTTTCCTAAATGAATACACTAAAATGAAAAAAAATATTTCTTATAGAGCCAAATTAAGATTTACCACAGAGTAATGAGTAACTGCAAGCAAAATTATAGCTCTTTAGCCAGCTCACTTTATGTTAATTTCATTGCTAAATACTTTGAGGAGAATTTCTTATGCAAGAATTGCGTTGCTCTCCTTCCATGAGGCAGGTGCAGGTAAACTCATGCTGTGGATCTGCAAAAATCCCAAATAAATTCTTATCAACATTGCCACAATGATTTGACATTAGCTTCACATCCCAGTCACCCATTTTTCCACCAGTTTCACCCACATATATATATATATATAAAAATTATCAAAACGTTAGACAAACCAGAACAAGAAAGTTCATTGGACTCCAAGACTTTATTCATCATCACACCAAGAAACAAGTTGTTCTACTTGTAGGTATCAGTCATCCAGGATCAAAACGAAGACAGAAATGCTTGAACCTAGACAATCACACATCAATATTCAAATGATTAAGTTCTGGAGATTTCTTCCCATTTGAACCTCAAGCAAAACCAAGCAAGGGATATGGAAGAAGCAGCAACAACTGCACGTTTCACTTGAGCCAGGGCATTCAGTACTGTAGAGGTGCAAGGTATTAAACACTTTAATAACCGTGCAGTGGTGCATCCCCACCTATCACCTGTGTGGAAGTTTGGTTTCCCAATCCTCATGGGAGTCCTTTTCCCATCCCTCCCTCTCTCTCAGTCATAGACAGAGTGGGGGGAAAAAAGCATCTCTGCTGATCTCATGAGCATATCTCAAAATGACATCCAAATCAAGTGCAGGCATAATGATCTCACATGATACCAAAGTTATTCCTGAATGAAAACTTCAAGCAATATTTTTGGTAAATTTCTGTAACTGTAAAGCTTTGGGCTTTTTTAAAACAGTACATTTTGAAATGCTTCTCTTGGTACATGAGAAAAAGTCCTCCCAAGTAATGCTGCTGGCTGGTTCAAGTCACAAAATACCAGGGATGTCTCACCCTCACAGAGCTGCAAGAGTTTCAACTGAGGGTATTTCCTTTCAGAAGTTTTCTAAATCTCAAATGAATTTACAGGAAAATGGTGCAGGCATTAACCCCCTGGAATTCTGCATTGCTTGGGTGCTTCCAACAAGCCTTCAAAGACTGCCCTCAGGAATCTTATCATAGCAGATGGATTTCACTCAAATGGCCCCATCTGTCATTTCTCATTCGTGTGGCTGCAGCTTGAACTCAAAGAACACCTAGGGCACATTTTCATCAAAATGCCTGGCTAAGCAATCCAAGAGATGAAAGAGATAAAGAAGATAATGCACCAAATCTTACACTGAGCAGAGAGTCTGACCCAAACAAAATGAAATTCTGCCAGATTCGTTCAAGTTAAGAGATGGGAATAGAATATTCCCCCCTGCTCCCTTCACCCAATGAGCTGCAGAGGTATTTGGCAGAGGGAATTTCCTCCTTCCTGTCATTTCCTATTTTCCAGGGTTTGGCCATCTGTCCACTATTAGGTCCCTTTGAATGACAAACCAGTTTAGAAGCACAGAGTCATTTTCACAACTGTTCTCTTGCAGGGCAGATAAGGACAGAAAGGGATGATTAAAGCTTTTGCTGGCTAACAATAAAATAAAGCAGGAGGAGGAAAAAAGAGCTGATCTGAGTCGTGAGAGACAGAAGATGGTTTCAAACTACTGCTGCCCATAATTAGCCTGTCTGGAGGAATGGAATCCACCCCACACTTGGCAGCACAGCAGTTCCATTTTAAATGTAAAATACCTGGGTCTATTAAATGCCATCATTTCAAGCACATCCAGTCAGATGCAGACGTTCAATTTCCAGTAAAGAAGGTGAATAATACAGATGGTGCACACAGCTCCAGAGGACAAACCTCCTCCTTTTCAGAAAGGGACACTTGGTGCTCATCTCTGCCACAGAGTTCTCCTCTTTCACAGGCAATTCAATATGCTTCCACCTAGTATAGACTATTTGTTCCTTTTCCTTTATTTTCTTTTTTCTCCTGAGAGTTTTGTCAATATCAGTGGAGACAGTTATCAAATGCAGCAGTAGGGAAGGATAATACAAGTTTTCTGATAAGGCAGTGTTGTCTGTATCAGGATAGCCTCTGGATCACAGTGTACTGTATTGGTGTAATGAAATAAAAAGTAGATTTCATTTGACTAGAACAAAGAGCTGTGTTTTTCAAAAACACCTTAAAAACATGCAACACCAAAGCCTGTTCAAAAAGTAGTGCTTTTCAAAAACATGTAATTAATTTAACAATAAATCTGTGAGTTGCCAGACAAAATCCGACCAGTTACCTGACCAGCCTTTATGTCATTATGAGTTTAAGTTAGCATCTGTTGTCTGGTAAGTGGCACAGCAGTTCTGCAAGGTTTGTAAATATATCAACAGTTAGGAAGTTCAGGCACTCATTTTTGAAGGGAGCTGGCCCTAAAGGAGCCCTGCTCCCACCTCCAGGTGAAGAATGAGGCAAGGAACCTGCACTGTTGGGTGCTAACCACAGCAGGGAGCTTTCTCCTACTGATTAGGGACTGCTGGGACACAGCACATTACAGTTTACTCTTCCTTGCACGGATCAACAAATTCCAGACAGCATTCATGTCTCTCAAGTTATGCCAAAGCACCTTTTTTTCTCAGAAAAGAACCATACTCAGATTCAAACCACATTTTGACACCAGTCTCTGACACTCTTTTTTCCTTGACCCTCTAAAGTGGCACCCTAATCACCCCCTCAGATTTGAATCTACACATCAGAATACGTGTGTTTCTTCATATCAGAGGGCTGGTGCAAATATAAATTCAGCATTTGTACCATGCTGAAACTCCAAGGCCATAAGAAAGTTGCATCCTGAAGAGAACACGATGGAAAGTATGTAAGAACTCTCAGTGGAACAATGCCCTCACAAAAAGCAATTCCAAATGCTCTGCATTAATGCAGAGAATTGCTACCAATAATGGCATTTCTGTTGGCATTTTAAAGCTATTTTATATGTAGAACATTTTATACAGACAGATATTAGACTATAATCAAGCCAATGCCAGTAACACTTTAGTGTGACAAGATCAATCACAGGAATCCAATAGCTTGGGTAATCATTCTGTTAACTCCAAAGAATTGGCAGAACTCAGTGGCTGTGCCTTCCCCCAACTTTTTATTACTAAGCCACATGATACAAAGCATCTTGTGATGCAGAGTGAAAATCACTTTTATGAAGATGAGAGAAGCGAGATGAAAAATAAGTAGAGCAAGAAATCACACAGGTAAGAGCATCAAGAACTGTTGGAACTACACAAAGAGCTTGCGGAGCATTTGTCTGCAGTAGGCCTAATCCTAGTAAGCAATATCATAGTTTATGAACAGTAAATTCTCCTCACACTTAAATAAAATATTTATAGTAATTGATTAAAAATGTAACTCTATATAATGTCTCTCTATATACACATCTCTTACATATGCATCTAAAGAGACTGCTGGTGACAGAGACACGAGATTCACAACACTGAGGTGAATCACTTTACAAAATGCACTTATGAAAGCTCAAGAGGGAATACCTTGAGTGATGGGTAATTGCTTGTTCCCTCAATAGTGCTGAATTTAGAAATGAACGGTAGTAATGATATTCATAATGAAAATCCCATAATTGTTTAGAGACCACTACTCTGCATACTATTCACTAACTACTGTAGTAGTGATTTTTCATAGCACAGCATAATTTTTGTTAGAAATGCTACAGTATTTATTCACTCAATGGCTATTTCCATGCCCTCTAAGCAGTCAACTCAGTCTGACGAAAAAAGTTCATACAGAAAAATTACAATAATCACACAAGTTCATTCACCATCAATTTTGGCAGCACACTCTCACACCTAGAGCACCTCTCAAGAGCCCAGTAGGAAAAGGCAAATCAAACAGCTGAGAAGTCTGGGCCACTACCAAGGTCAGTGGGCAGGTTTAAGGTAACACACTGAGACAAGGAGGAGGAGAACAAAGCTGTTTAGATCAGCTATACCTCATCTCCTTGTCTAGAGAAAACAGAAACGGCATCAAGCAGGACTCAGGATAAGGAGAAAAAAATCACTTTAAACGTGCAGTGATTGTCATTCCAAACTAGGAACATCACCATCCACTGCAGACACTGCCCCAGACACATTCACTGCTGCCCAGGGACCCATTCAGCAGCTCTCAGTGCACCCCACCCTCCTCAGCAACAGCAGCACAGCTTTCTGCCAGCCCACCCTGTCTCCCATCCAGCTTCATGTTCCCTGCCTTTTCCCCTCCAAGGCCACACCTCACCTTTTAGCATTCTGAAGCATAGCTTAAACTATGAGGGTCACAGCACCCTATTCTAGTACAAATAGCATATATTTACAAAATATATGCTATTTGTATATATATTAGCAAATATATACATCAGGATATTGCCTCACAGCACGAGAAAGGTTTGCAGACAGACAGATGGACACAGTTCTCTCAAACAGCCCCTTTACTCAGTTGTTACAGAATACAGCACTGGGATGTTCCAGGGATTTGCCAGTTCTGATGCAATCAAGACTGCAGAAAAAGTCATAATTTTAATACCAAAGCTAGCACAGGCAGAAAATACTCAGGTACAATTGTAATTTCCAATAAAGATACACATAATTATTTCATTCTACCACTTTTTGTTTTTAAGCATGATGTTTTCTGTATGTTAAACTCAACATAGTTAAAAGGACATTGTAATGGCTTTCATCACTCAGTAGAATAAAAAAATCTAACTTAGAAATAACAATACATGTTTCTCAGAATCAACTGCACAAGAATTTCACCATCATGTATGAAAACTACTTGATTGCAATTTTGTAATTAAAACAACTAAAATTCCCTGAAAAATACTATCAATGGTAGCCCAAAACACCATTTTAACAGCCAACAGAATCTCAGTGTCTCACAGAGGCGCCATAGGGGCTGCCCAGTAATAGGTCACTGTTGGACCAGACACAGGAAAGATGATAAAAACTGAATTCTATCTCATAGTCCTGCTACTGCCCACTGATAAAACCATTTTTGCAGAGAATCACAGCAATGATAACAAGGCCAGACCTTTTAATCTTCCTATTATATTAAAAAAAATTAAGTAAGCTTTACTGTGCTATTTTAAACATGGAAAAAATGTGACAAGTGTACCTATTAAAGGTCAACACTGTTAATTACAGATTCAAGAGCCATGTGAATGAGGAGCTGACTCTGGTGACACAAATTAGTGCTGGTGCACCTGACTGTTTGAGTGGGGTGCTCAGGACTATGCTGGGGGTGAATTTAGGGCTTCCTGGCTTCATGTCCGAGATGACACTCGGAGCCAAACAGGCTGGGCAAGCAGCAGATCAGCACAGCAGGCTTGGGATGCCACATCTGTTCCAGAGACTTTGTGCTCCAGCCTTAGTTTGAATTTCTTTTCTTACTGTGCATGGTCTCTGAAGCCTAAATAAAAGTTAGAGATAAGCCAAGGCTTCGTGTGTCCACACGGGAAGAAGTCTGCAGCCCAACTCAACGGGATACAAAATCTATCATGCAGGACTGGCTGTACACAGTGATATATTGCTATTTCCTTTATCATCCTTTGAAAACCACCATTTCAGTCCCTCATGTAAATGTGTTCTGATCCCCATTTATCAAACAGCAGCAATGTCCTCTTCTGCTAAACTGAACTGCCTAATGTGCAGTGGGTATCAGCCTTCCCCACGGCACACTGAACAGCCAAGTGAGCCCACTCCAAAAGAGCTCATCAAAGAGGATAAAGGGTTTACCTCTGATGTTATCAAGATAAGACTTCGAGATAGAGTAAATGGATAATTTTGCTTATATGGTTTGTTTTCCCCTTTTTAAGGACAAGATCTAGAACAAAAGAGATTAATTGGAATAAAATGATAGGATGCTGATTAACAAAAAAATTATCTCATTTTAAAGCAGATGTAATTTCA
The DNA here is from genome assembly GCA_013397055.1 of Pachycephala philippinensis. Classification (NCBI taxonomy): domain Eukaryota; kingdom Metazoa; phylum Chordata; class Aves; order Passeriformes; genus Pachycephala; species Pachycephala philippinensis. The sequence goes on from VWZT01016783.1 coordinate 1,151,542, forward strand.
AAGATTTCAGGATACAGGTCTAAGTCTTATATCAGTTTTTCTGTGTAAATAAAAGTAATGCTGTGATTTCAATAGCCAATGCAGAATATACTGAAATAATTTTCATTAGCACAATACTAAGCTGCTATCAATACTTTTTTTCAGTAAACATCTCTTTCATGTTCAGCCTTTCCATCTTAGAGGCACTGAGATAATTTTCTTCAATAAAACAATTTAATTTAAAGGATTTTATCCACATTTCACAGTCTGCTCATGACCTACTTCTTTGTATTTGAACTAAAACTAATCATACGTCCCATGCATTTTACAGCATAATAAGATCAGGAACTGAACATTGGAGAGAATGGAAAAATACCACAAAAGATGCTTCCACACTGCTTCAAACAACCTTGAAAGCTTCATCTCCAAGTCTGAAACACTAAGTTTCTGCTTTGGAGGCATCGATAGCTTGACTTTTGAAAATCTGCATAGGTTAATTAACCCAGAACCCGGCCTAAGCAAAGCCCAGCAGCCATCGGAGAGTGGAAAACACGTCACAAATATCATTATTGCAATCACCACGAAGGCAGCACAGCCCTGGCAGCCTCGTGCATCCTGCTCCTCTTACCAGCACTGCTCCCACTCCTGGCTTTCCATTCCTGGCTCCAGCAGCCCCCAGCAGCACCAGCCCCAAGGCTGTGCCCCCACTTCCAGTGCCCAGCAGCACCCTGCCCAAAGAAATGCAGCAGGGCTGCATCAGCATGGCTTATTCCCGTTTTGGAAAGCCTCAGCAGGCAATTAGCATTCCTGATCACACTGAAAAGTCTAAAACAAAAGATTTGCAGATTTTGACATTCTTCCTTTTCCCAAAGGGCTTGCTAGTTAGGAAATTTAATGGGGTTGCAGCCTATTAAACAAATAGACAATTTGAGATTAAAATCTTCTAAGGTATGAAACAGCATTTTCCAGTAGGGTATACCAGAACAGCAGTTAAAAATTCAAGTAAAATAAATTATGTAAGTTTGCTAGAAAAAGTAGAAAATATGAGAAATGTAGTTTACAACCCAGGGTTTTTTCCAAAAATAATTCCAGTGAGCAAGTCCAATGAGCACCTCAGTTTCAGCAGTATCAATAGACAGCACAGAGGTACAAATGCCACTCTCAAAACTTCCTGGTATCTCCTTATTATCTGATAAATAAGACAGTGGAGTTTTACAAGCATACCCTTGCTTCTTTAAAGTACACACAATAGCAATCTTGACATTTTAGATACAGCCTCTGTCAAGCTGATCAGAGAAAATGTCCAGTTTGTGGATTAATTCCTAGTTTTCACTGATGATCTGAAAGGCTGATGATTTGTATGTGCTGAACTGAAAGGCTCCCCAAACTTCAGACCTCTTATTATCTTTAAAAAGAACTTTCAGACATTTAATCATCATTGCTACATTTTGCAGACCAAAATGCAGGGATGCTGGGTTAAAACTTTCTGCTCCTGACTATGAGCCTTTCAGAGCACCGTGGTGATACAAACTGCTCTGCATTACCACAGTGGACTGAATGATTTATTCATACCTCAGGCTCTCCTTTTCTGCCCTGTATCAAGCCACAACAGAATCTATACTGGATTGCAAATCATAATGACCTATGACCAAAACCCAAGGGCAAACCTGCCACTTTTATAGATACATAAATGATTAATAACTGGGAAAGGAAAGAATTGCATGTATTATTTGCTGTATTAAATCATCTTTCTAAAGTGTGTTGTATTTCAGCTTGCAACAAGTGAAACCACAGAGGAATACAAAAATCTGAGCCTGCTATTTCTGCAAATGCAACAGAGAATGAGAGCCTATGGACCAGCAGATTCCACATCACCACTCATGTTCCCATTTTCACTATGCCAAAAGAACAAACCCTTCATACTCCTTCAAGTCTTCTCCTTAGCCTTCTCCAAAGAAAAACTTTAACAGCAGAAATTACAATCGGTTCAATGAGAAATTAAGTATTTAATGAAGTAAAGCAAAGATTGTCTTGAATTGGGTAAGTCACTTTTCGGTAATGCAAACAAATGCAATTCTTTCCATCCCTATATCAGTTTTACCAGCATATGAGCCTGAATTTGTCAAGAAAAGTAACTTGATGTGCTGTGTCTGAGGCACCAGGAGCAGCACTTGCCATTTCAGAACTCTACAGATGAGTCAACTGCACCACTGGAAGAACTTTTATACCAAGAGCAAGTGTTCATTATCTCTCTGCACATCATTTCTCAGCAGATTGTACTCCACCAGTATAAAATAGCATGTTCAAATAATTCTTTAAAATTTCATCGTGTTCACAATTATCTGTAAATTATTTATTGTTTGCTACAGTTAATACATGCAGGAAGTTCAAAGAGAACAATACAGAGCTACATGAGCAGGTGTTTATCCCATGGTGTGCTACAAGGATGCCTACAAAGCACAAGTAAAAGCTTTTAGCATAAAGCTTGAGCTTTTGATCCAAACTGGCAAGTCCAAACGTTTCAAAACCACATAGTTTTCATGAACACGTGACTGGTAGAACAACAGGAAGAGCTTTCATTGTTAATCAGTTCTGTTTGGATGATAACTTCCAACAGTCTTTACCACCACCGCAGCTGAGAACACGGCACTTGCTGAGCTCCCTCATTACAGTGTTCTCCAAACCCAGCACAGCTTCCTCTGGCAGCAGAATGCAGGAATCACATCCCACTGCTCACAGGCAGGGATGGGGGAGCAGCAGTCACATGAACACAAGATACATGAGCTGTCTCTCCACTGAGCAGTGCAGGAACATCATATTAATCAAAATACCAGCAACAAAGCAAAACATCAGACAAGGATCCAGATGGGAACTCTGCAAAAATTCCAGAATGTGTTACCTGTTTAGAGGGTGGTACTGCAGTTTTTTACTCAGAGAAGATGGGTATGTAACTTTATGCCAAAATAGGTTAAAAACCCAAGTATTTCAGGGAAAATTCTTTTTCCCTGAAAATAGGAGGATACACATGCAGAACAGTGGATTTGTAATTGTCAGTCTTTCTCTTTCTTCTGCACTACCCCCAGTCATTCTAGTCTGAGAAGAATCAATTTGCTCATTCTCTGTGCCCTCACCAATGAATTACTAACACATTAAGGCTTTGTTTTCTAAAAGAGCATTGTCACCTCTCCATATTAATTAACCTCATCCCCAACTGTAATCCCAAACCAGCAGATGAAGCTAAGAAATACAGAAAAATTTGAGGCGCAGGAGGAAACAGGCAGAACAAATGCAAATATATATCACTAACAACCTATTCTCAATCACCACTCACATTTTAGAGTGTCCTTGAAGGGAAGACAAGAAGGAAAAACAAGGGGGGAAATCCCTACCCAGCCATGTGATTTCAGGAGCCTTCTCCCCCAAGCCAGCAGGCAGGTGGGATATAATCCACCCTCACCAAATGAAGGACATTGGCCTTTGCACACCCTGCAACCACCCAGGGGAAAAGTGGCCACTGTAAGATTCTGCCTCCTGTAAATTCTGCCTGGCAATGGCAATCACCTCAGAAACACTCTGCAAAGCTGTTATTCCTTCTTCAGCAGCTGGCACAAGTTCACTGCTGAGCAGCAGCAAGTCCTTGTTCAAAAGCCTCCTTCTGTTCCTCAAGTGTTTTTTTAGTTTAATCCTACCTGCTGCAGAGGGACCACACTCACCTTCTAAAGCCCTGACTTCCCCAGGTAGTGATAATCCACCAAAAGGAGATGGTTTGGATTTCAAAGCCAAAATTGGATTTCAAGTCTCAAAGTGCTGGCCTAAATCTGCCAAATTCAGTCCCAGATGGAATAAAACCAAGCTGAGCCAAACTGGGAAGTTAAACTGCAATATATTCCCCTGCCCCCAAGGAGTTTGAGTCCACTGCTCCGCTGGGGACCAGATCACAGTTACATCCTATTGTCTTGAAATGGCCTGGGTTTTATTTCAGACACTAATATTTATAGGACTACAATACATGTTTAGAGTTTAATGTTTACTTGAAATACACAAATTTTAGTTTTTCAAAGTCTCAGTCATTAAAGTTTCTTCTCCCATTCTCTTTCTGTGTTTCTAACTCCCAGGGAGTCCAAAGATATGCTTCTGAATTCCTAATCCTTTACAATTCAAACCATGCAGAGCGTGCCACTCACAAAATTAGTCTGAGATTTGCAAAGGAGGCTCAGCTCAAATATAGAAAAAAAAAGCAGCATGTGCAATGATTACTCCATTTAAAGAGGAGGTGGGCAGAAATGAAAGTTACCACAAGATCAGAGAACCTTTTATATTGATTAGAGTTTAAAAGGATAACAAGAATAAAGAAGCTTGTGAAGAGTTATTAGTGCAGGGTAATCACCACTAATGAGTTATCATTAGAAAATGCATTCTGATGTCGTGAGGGATCTCGAGCACGTAACTCCAAGTACAGAAGAAGGATTTATGGGATATGGCTATTCACGGGAATGAGGAACTTTACCCACCTCAATACCAGATTCCTCTCTACGGAATAATTCGGTCATTTCCATTTCTTTTTTTTATCTTCAGTCTTATGTTTCTGAAATTGTTTTAGGACAGCTATTCTCACAAAAGCACAGTAAACAGAAGCACGTGCCTGTACAAGTTCTATCATTAACTAGCTTTTACATACCCTTACCATTTCAGCACACCAAGCAATTGCTCCTAACTTTGTGCAAAGCAGATCAATGTTGCCTTAAGGTAAAAATAACTGATCAGCTCCAAAATCTGCACTGAGTTGCAGTGCAAGGCAAGCAGCTTTTATGCAGTGTCCTTTAGATTGTGTGATGCCCTGGGAGGCTTGGATGTCAAAACGCACTCGGGTTAATTAAAACCAAGGTCAAATTAACAGCGTTTCTAGTTTATTTTGTAACTAGGTATTACATCAGATTTCCTAATATCAGCAAATTGGGTATCTAAATTTGAGCTGCAAAATTAGTTCTAAACTTCAGATAATCTAATAAGAGTCATGGAGAGGTTAATATCTATTTAAAAGAAGAAGAAAGTAATAGTGGGTGCTACACTTTCTCCTGAACTTCCTGTACTATGTCTGAGGTTCCTCAGCTTCCTTAGCATATTACTCTTTTTCTTTCCTTGGTGGCAAGAATTGCAAATAATTAACGGGAAAAACAAATTTATAGAAGTCAGTTCCATGTGCACAGACCAGAGATAAAATATTTATTTTGCCAATATTCTTGCAATAATTACAAGTAGGGGGAAAGAAGTGAGTGCTCTAAAAAGTAAAATACAATGTAATTACTGGCTTATTTTCCTTCCCAGGAATGCTTCAGTCTGGTGTAAGCCTGGCTTTATTTCTTGTTGTGACAATAAGAACCTGCAACACAACTGAAGGTATGCAAAGCTCTTCAATGGTCTGATTGCTGTGGGCACCATGCCAGCTTTGTGGGAGACTGTCACACTCGTACAGAAAGCATTGAATTTATCAGAGAGACAATGGCCTTCGAAATTTGGGGGAAAGATGTCTCCCTGAATAGATTTTACTTAATACAGGATACCTACTATGTTCCACAGACACGTCAGTTTAAATCTCAGGTCACTGTGGATGTGCCCCAAATCACAAGAGCTTTGACAGACTTGTAGCTGTGAAGCTTCTCGATGGGATTTGGTGCAATTTGAAAGCTTGATCCGAGCAGTATCTTCAGAGCACATCCAATTCCTTCCTTACATTGCTTACATTGGTCACCTCCAGCCAAAATCTCAGGAGTGGCTGCAATTACACAGATCTGAGTAAAACAAGCCTGAAGTTTTCTGAGACCTCTGAATATGGAAGGGACCTTAAAAACTACTTGCATTCAAATTGCAGACTCAATTAGGGAAGGAAAAGGATGATGGCCTCTGCTGCTTTTCTAAGTGAGGCTTGGTTTATTAGCATTAATGAAGGGTACTTAGCTCAGGTATCCACAGAAAGATAAAACCAGTATATTTTTCTCAGGAAGGATGCCCTTTAGTGACCTGTGTTGGACAGATCTTCAGATCCTTAACTGAAAACCTGTAATTATAAAAATAATGGTCCTTCAAGGTCTAAAAACCTGACAATTCATTACATTTTTCTTAAGGAAATGCTCGTGATACATTAAAAACTCACAGTACAAAACAACCCTCTAGCTGCACCCACACAGATCGTGGGAGGTCACAGGACTTGTGCTTTCAGGGAATGCTGAAGACACTCTCACTTCCTTCATCACTTCACCACCACCAAAGGCTGCTCTGGAAGGAGGGTCAGGCTCTCCTGCATCCCATTTTGGGGTGATGCTGCCCTGAGCTCCCACAGAGATGGGGTTGCTCATCAGCCTTCCAGCCTGGGATGTTTGTGACTGATGGATTTCTACCCTCACATCCATCTCAACCACCTTCCTTTCTTCCTGCTTCAAAGGCTGGGTTATACCTTGATGTCTCTTTAATTTTGGTTCGGCTTTTTTAAAAAACTCCCTCCTTCCAATCCTAAAAAAAAAAAAAAAAGGCAAGAAAAAAAAACCCACAAAAAAACCCAACCTGCATAAACCCAACACCAAAACAAAGCCCCGAAACACACCCACCTGTCAACTCTTCTGTGCCTATATTCTCCCTCACACGCCAAAGGTGATGTCTTGGTTTCAAGCTGCTATTCCTGTTTTCATATTCTTTAGAGAAGCAAGTATTTTTGTCATGGTTCAGCAGAATTTAACTTCCCTGAATTCACAGTCCACAGCAGAAATGTCACATGAACGTTCTGCCAGTTTGATTTTCAATTTGAATTTCATCGTTCCCAAACTCATAGTGAAGCCTTCATTCAATTAAAGGCTCTTCACTGACTTCAATTAGACCAGTACTGATCCTGTTTCTTCCCACACAATTCTACCATAATCTGGTTACTTCACGCTGCAGCCATCGTATTTCTCCTTTAAATACTTAATCCCACAGAAAACTTTAAATATTTATATCATGCAGACTGAGCAGTTATCCCAATGCTGAAAGAGGAATGGAAGAAAAGCGCAGTATTGCCTGTTCTTCTGAGCAGATGTGGGAAAGCTCAGTGCCTTTCTGTCACCTGAGGGCTGCCTTTGGTTTCCACAGGTGTTGGACACTGTCATGAGAAGCACTCTGTCCTTCCAAAGTCAAAAACAGCTCACTTCAGTGGCCATCCTGCACCTCCAGTGTGCAAAGTATGGGAACAACTGCTCAGTGACACATCCACGGGCACCACTGGGGACAGGCTGTTCTGCCTTAGGCTAATGCAAGGCTTTGAAATAAACACAGCGTGTTCAGAGACTAAAATCAGCCAGTTTGGTCCCCCATTGCCTTTCCCCCTCTTCCCATTCTGTCTAGATGACATCCCACATCACAGTGTGGGACTCAAGGTCCCAGCTACATCTACTACCCCCTCACAAAGGTTCCTTTCTTACAGCGCATTTCCCAGCTTCAGTTTGAATGTTTCAGGTGATAACACTTCCCCTGAGAAACTCCTCAGCAGCACTAAAAGCATCTATTTACAACTTCTTTTTCCCTTGGTGTTTGTATTAATGATACCCCTTTACTGCCCTCCTCACTGCTGAACATGAAACAAAAATTGAGTTCTTTATATGTGCTTGCACAGAAATAATATGTTGACAATTAGATTAATGATATTACACATGTTCTGCTTTTCACAGTTCCTTTCCCTTTAGACCTCAAAATTTATCCCTTCCTTTATTCAATTGTCTGTGATGTTTCACTTATTTTTGCTGTAGATCTGAAACTGAATGTAGCATTCCCTGTGTGGAATCAGAACTGTCTATAATCTCACCTGTAAATTAAACTCACTGTGTGTTGCACCTACTGGTTCCTTGGATGTTTCTTTTAGAAATCCCCATCTTTCCCTTCCTTCTGTTTTTACTGCTCACACAAGTATCCCTTCAGTCCTTGTTCTTATCCAACAATCATCTTTCCCCCCCATATTTTCCATAGATCTATTTGGTACCATGTTTTTCCAAGAGGCAAGTAATTTTGATTTCTACTCCTGTAACACAGATACAACTTTGGGTCTATGTGCACTGAAAGATTTGTGCTGTGAACACACATCCCTTCTTCCAGATGCTTAATATAGTTATGAAGTGAGAAATTACCTCATTTAGCACATCACAAGGCATCCATGAAACCCCACCAAACCACCTTGCTCTGTCTGTGATCTGTCACTGGTTTTCCAGAACTGAGGCTGCCAAGTATTGGATGAGAATAAGCGCAAGAGCACACCCACAGCCTTGAGAGACTCAGAGACCAAAGGCAGCAAAAAGACTGGTTTTGAGACTAGGAGCAGAGAATCAGAAGCAAATACTGTCAGGTTCACCAAAAAGGGATAGAGATTTTGCAAGTATTTCCAGATGTGGAAAAGAACAATGCAATAGAAAAGGGGATAAAATGTTTTCCAAGTTACTTTTACTGATGGTGCAGCAATAATTGAGTTTTCCTGCTCTTTAATCCTGTGAACAGAGAAGGTTTAATGTGGACTTTACAGCTTAAAATTGCTATTCCTTCTTCGATGGAGTTACTCTACGTGTTTACAAGCTGCTGGAAAACCAGCAGAAGTAGAGTGGAACCTTTAATAAAACAGAAGCCTCATCCTCAATTACTGCAGCAATTAGAGCAATTATGACCAACTGTCAGTCTCTAACGAGTAAGGGATCAGAGAGTAAAAGCTGTCAGGGTGCACGGTGCCCTGTCACACCCCCTGTGACTGGGGAGGGGGCACGGTGCCCTGTCACACCCCCTGTGACTGGGGAGGGGGCACGGTGACCCATCACACCCCCTGTGACTGGGGAGGGGGCACAGTGCCCTGTCACACCCCCTGTGACCCATCACACGCCCTGTGACTGGGGAGGGGGCACGGTGCCCTGTCACACCCCCTGTGACTGGGGAGGGGGCACGGTGCCCTGTCACACCCCCTGTGACCGGGGAGGGGGCACGGTGACCCATCACATCCCCTGTGACTGGGGAGGAACTGGGGCTGGGACCCTCCTGGATGGGTGGAGTTCTCTGATGGATTATCCCTGCTGTAGTTAGAGAAATCAAAGCACCAGTGCAGGCATCGCTGCTCCTCACACCTCCCTGAAGCCAGACAGGAGCAGCTGGCAGCATGGGGTGAGAGCAGGTCACTCCCAGGAGACACCTCCACAATTCCTAAGCTCAGTCCCTTGGCTGGAACTTGCTGCTGGGATCAGCAACACTGTTCAGCAACACGCTCATTAGGCCAGGAAGCAGATATAAATTAAAACTGATTTACTATTAATTAATAAAAACATGTCACCAAGCAGCCCTCAGAAGTCCTGCAAAAGCATCTACTTGCAAATTAAGCTGATTGAAGTCACTGGGCACATTAGAGCCTCAATCCCTCAGGACTCCAGGGAGCAATCAGGCAGCCAAGGCACAGTGATACAGGGAAGTGGAACCTGGAGCAGGATATTCTGAGCTGGGCAGGGCTCTCAGACCTGCTCTTGTGCTCTCTGCTGAAGGACAAGGACCTGCAGAACCAGTGGATGAGTAACAAATTCATTGCTCCCAGTAATTTGTTTAAATGAAGTAGCTTCTGGTACCTTTTGTAACAGATACCATGGAGGTCTTGTTATTCAGTTCATCAGGATCTAACCCTGAAATCACAGAATACCTTAACCAAACTGTGCTTCAAAACAAGCCATTTGACCCATTTCTATTTTTAAAGCCTCCAATTTAGAGGCTGTAAAGATGTAACACCTTTCCAGTGTAAGTGAAAAGTCTCACTGATCTGAGGTATAAAGCTAATAAAACAATTAATTCTTTACAGAATCAAAAAGCCAATTCCAAATTTAGGTTTTTAATTTAAAAACTGAAGTGTTCTGCTACACAACAGAGATGAAGGGCACATAACCAGGTTCAGTATGTAACATCAAACTAGAGATTCAAAACTTTGCTTTTCCTTTCTCAGGTGTGATCTTGCGTATCTGCAGTTATATAATTGGATTTATTGACCTGAATTACTAGAGTGTAAAATATGAAGTCGTCTGTGATGGTAACATTCTTTAAAAAAGTGTTATAATTTAATTGGTAATAAAATGTGTTTGTACCGTGAGAATTTTAATAATATTCCAAAACAATAAACATCTACTTTCTCAGATAAGAGAATGACAAGGTATGACCAAATGACAAGGTATCATCTGGAAGATGTATTGATAATGGTAGAATAGTATTTTATGGAAAGTAAGAACACAAATTTCAAGGAAATAAAAATATTAAACTGGAAGGTTTGTTATTATTATGTATTTAAATAAAACAATCACATTTTTCTCCGTGTGCCTCTCTCAGGACAGGAAAGGAACCCTATCCTGAACCTCCTCAAGCATTCCTTTCTCAAAATCTAAAATTATACCTAATTAACAAGGAAAATATACAAGATGACTTTGAATTTTGAAGTCTCTCAGAGAAATGCTGCTCATTGTCATACTCACAGCTCAGGCAGGCAGCCTTAAAGCAACACTTCTATCAATTGATTGCATACAATCTCAATTATCAAGCATTGGAAATGGGCCTCTTACAGTCCAGTCCTTTGTCCAGCAGACCTTTGTTTTTACCTGCCCAGGAGGACAATGTTCACTAGCTGGAAATAATTGGATATGCACCTACTGTCTGAGCATGGCACTGCTAAACTTTCTGGAAAGGGAAGTCCACTTGTGTGGGAAAATGAACACTGAGATTTAACCCAAAACCTGCACTCCTTTTAAAGGATTTTTTCCACCTGGATTCTCAGGTAACCAGCTCAGGTCTCAGCTACTGCCTCAGGCTACTTTCCTTCAGTAAAACATGGAATGAAACCTAACATGGTTCTGGTTTTGAATATTATCTTTTTGGAAGGACCAACCTTTGAGGTTTCTAAGTCAACCAGGGACATTTTGCAGCCACTTGTTCTTTGCTGCTGCTGGCAATTTGAAACAACCCAAGTGACAAATGCAGAGAGCTGGGAAGAATTCCAGTTTACAGGAGCATCCTGGGCTGCACAAGGAAAGCACAGAGGTGTGAAAGCTTCATTTCCTTTAAGGGATAATGTGTAATATACCTCCAGGATATTTAGATAAAAGCCATGCTACTGACAGACTGGTTTATTGTAGTTCTCCCAGAATCTCAGGGAGATTAAGAGGTTGTCAGAAAGATATCATGGAGTTGTTTTCTTTGATAAAGATTTTACAGTTTGGATCAGTAGAAAAATAAGTCAATTTTGCTCAATATCAATTTAGTCTCTGTTTGGTAATCTCTTTAGTCTCTAAGCACTAAGGTAAGTTGCTTAGTTCATCTTTGCAAGGAGCCAAGGAAATATTCTTTGATAATATACTAGTTAGGAAGGTTTCAGCACGATAAAGAATCTGTAGTTATGCAGCCCTAAAAAGTAAGTTACTTTCACACAGCAAAAGGATAACGATTACATTTATTCTGAGTTCAGCCAAAAAACCCCACCAAGAATTAGTTAGAAACTATGCAAATTATTTCCATTTTCATGGAATAATTAATGCCTATGAAACTTTCCAGCATTTATCATCACTTCAATGTACAGTCAGATGACTGGATAACAAATGCACTGTCTGAAAGAAGGAAAGTTCTTATAAATCGTCTGTGAAGTTAGATCTGGGCATGAACTGAGATGTTTGTGCAGTAGATTTATTTAAGAATAAAATGTGATGTCTTTAACTTTTGTCCTATCAAAAACAACGTGTACAATATCAATTTGGGTAAAAATAATGATGGGCTTTCAGTAATCCTGTCTTTCCTAATATTTGGAGGTGGTTTTCTCTTGCTCATTGGGCTGCATTCACTTCTTACTGACACATTATAACAATTCTCAGGACAGGGGAAGCTGGAATGATGTAGCAGAGGAAGTGATTGGTCTACAATCATGTTTTTTAATTTAAATTTTTTCCCAAAGCACACCCCACCTCGCCAGGCCTTTGGAGTGACCCTGTAAAGTCTCATTCCAGAAGAGAGCAAGAAATTTCCCTTAAGGAACGAGATGAAGCTTCAGGTGAACAGGGAAGCTCAGGCTGTCGTCCTTCATACACATTCCTGAGCTCAGGGCTTGGAGTGGGAGCAGACTTCAAGGGAGAAAAAAGAAAAACCATTCAGCCTAAAGCTATGAAGGGGAACTTCAGCTCTAACAAAGGCACAGGAGGATCATCGTCTTCCTGGGATTAACTGTGTGAGAAATCAGCCGTGGATGGAAAAGGAACCTTTATAAGCAAAGTCTGAACCTTTATAAGCACAAACCCTGATATAAAAATATTACAAAATAAATGGGGGGCCTTTGCCAAAGGCACACACTGTAACAGCTACTTTAACTCTTAGGTTTTTACATGCAAATTACTATTGAGAACCTACATCAGTTCATTCAAGCCCCTTCAGTTAAGAACACGTTAGACATAAAATAGTAGCCAAATTAATCAGTTGTAAGAATTTCCTGCTGCTAATCCATACAACATAAATTATCAAGAATAAAATTTGGTTCTGTATATGTTTCTGTGGCAAATTGAGGACTGCTGGAGCCAGGAAACTTGTTTGATTACATCAACTTTGACTGCCCATGTCATGCAAATGGTCTCCAAGCTATTGCCTACAACCAGCTTTGCGGAGCACAAAACCAAAACAGAAATTAATTATTTCAGCAAGGTAGAAATAGTGTTTTACTCATTTAATTCCTCTGGATTTTTTTTTTAATATTAAATTTAGTTTTAATTTCATATCAGGAATTGCTCCTTCTTCTCCCACTACCCACTGCTGAAAAGGGCAGATGCTGAAGGTAATTAAGCCATGATTGACAGATGAATATTTGGGCAGTGTTCCATTTAGGAGGCTCTCCCAGCACTGCACTCCTGCTTGTCCTACCTGCCCACCTTGCCATGGCTCCAGCAGCCAAAACTCACCCAGGACCAGGGCACCCCCTCCTCAGCAGAGCCAGATAAACTGGGAGAGGACAAGGAGAGGGCGAGGGGGCATCCATCTACCCCAGAACACAACAGCTCTCACCCTGCATTGTCCCTTCCTCCACCATCCCTTCCTCCATCATCCCTTTCATGCCAAGATCACTTTTTAATTTCTTATTTTGATTTGTACGGCTTTGGTATTACCTAAACAATGTTCTTAAGTGATGTAGGATTCCTAATTTTCTCCTGATTCTTAAAACAAATAATAGGGAAATAACACGAGCCATTTTGGCATGCATTTTACTTGCTAAATGCAGTTTCAGGTATGAAACGCAGTAACCTGTTCAACAGCTTTCATCTTATATGGAACAAGGTGTTGATGAAAAGCAGTTTAGCAGCTTTGATAGCAGGGAACACAAGAAGTTGCTCATTCTGACTCATGTTATGTAAATGGCAACAAGAGATGAGCAGACCTTTCAGCCTGGGAGCTGGGACTGAAAGATTCTATTTCTGAAATCCCTAACAGGTTTGCAAGTCCTGAAAACCAGAAATAAGACATTAACAGTACGAATTGCTTGGGATACTGTTAGGATTTTTTCAGAGGTTTTTTTGCTGCTGCTGTTAAAACAGGAGAGGATGCTTAAAAGGGGAAGAGAGCTTTCCAAAACTGCAATGTTTTGTAACACTGAAGATGATTTATAAGATGGCTAATCATAAAATACACATTTCACTTTCAGATCCTACAGACCTGGTGCCTGTGCTAAACTCTGCCCTGCATTAATTACAAACCAGCATTATGAATTTGACATCTTCCCATAGAGACTATTGGCATCTTCCACAGACTTACAGGGCTAAGGAAAGAGCACTAATGTCTCACAAGGCAGGTAGATTTGAAAATACTGGGTTTTAAAGCACATTTAAATCTAGGCACACAAAATGCTTCAATTCATGTAGTAGCCATCCCACACAGACCAGAAACCTTCACTTTCAAACGTGATTTATGAAAAACCTCATGTCCGACCTAACACAGCCCAGCTGTTTGTTAGTCAACAGCAAAATGTGCTTGCAAACACAGAACCTTAGTATTTACCATTGGTAACCTGATGCTGAAATCCAGCTGTTCACTTAGAAACTGATCCACCAGGCAGTGGGAAGGCGTTTTCTGAGGGGATTCTTCAACCTTTTGCAAGAAATGAGCACTTAACTCCGTGACCTTTTGCAATATTTTCTTACCCAGCTGCCAGAATTACTATTTTCTTTTGTCCTTTTCTAATATACCCTCTTGTCTTATAACTTCTGATCTATTGAAATGATAAACTGTAAGAAAAAGAGAATTAACTACTTCCTCTAAATTTCATTGTTTTTTCATGTTAAAAACTCATCATTTCATGTTAAAAACTCATCAACACAATTACCATCCTGGAGCAATCACAGATGCAACTGAAATACCCTTTTTAGAGGAGTAAAAAAGCTCTGAATTCCATAAAATTAGAAGTTCAGCTTGACCTGTTCAATATTGAACCGAAATCTGCACTTTAAGTATTTTAATTTCAGAGTTTCAAACTGAAAGTAGAAAGGAACCTAAAATCCTTGACTGCCCAGCTCTGTCAGCCAGGGAGAAAACCCATTTTTGTATGAATAAACCCCGACAGGATGCTGGCTTGGCATCTCCCACTGAAAAGCATTACAGTGGAATGAGTCTACTTAATTCTATTAACTGGTTCTAATATGCCCTCATTTCAATTTCTAATTCAACTTCAAATTGTAATAATTGGATCCCGTTACTGCTTCTGGGGTTTTTGGTAGATTAGAGAGCTGCTAACTATCATGAATCTCTCTCTCCCCCCGGTACTGGCAGTTATATAATCAACGGATCCCTTATTTTACTACACCATAGAATGCAAGAACAGATTGAGGTGATTGTAAGTCTCAGTACAAAGCACTTTTCCTACACCTTGTTCCTGATTGAAAGGACTGATATCACATGGTAACTGTTTATTGGGACAGCTCAGCCCAGCCAAGTCTTTTACTGAGCTGTCTGGAACATATCACCATTCCTCGTCCCTGCCTTACCTCCCTTTTGTCTTTTAGATAAATTGTTAAGAAAAGGCAGAACACTGATTTTGTATCTTAAAAATGTCCTTTTTCCCAGAGGATGCAGCTCCCAGCCCAGTCCAAGGCAGGAGGTGCTGCACAGCCCTGGCACACCCCTGGAACACCCCTGCATCCCTGTCCCTGCTCAGGCAGCTGCCCTGGGGGATGTCCCCAGCACCTCCAGAGCACAAAGCCACAGATTCCCAGCAGAAACCTGCCACAAACCTGTACAAAGCTCCTGCCTCTGGAGAGCTCTCTGTAACACAGCACAACAGCACTTGGAGCCACACATCCTGCAGCAATCCTTGCCTTGGGAACTGAGCTGCACTTCACCTTCCAGGAAATAATCCTGATGGATTTTCCTACCTTCAGGAACTGTGCATGGCAGTACCAAAAAAAGGCTGGATTAGTGACTTGAGGGACACTTTTCCTTTGAAGTGTCTCGAGGGAAAGACAGTCCATGCATCAAGAGCACATTTGCTTACCAGAGGTGCCCGATAAAGAGGCACTTCAGACTGCAACTCACACACACATCAATTATCTCAGTGGTTCTTACAGTTCTGAGCCTTTCCCATGCTCAGTTCCACAATCCCCCAGCTCCCATCCAGCATGGGTATTCCAAACAGCACAACTACGCAGATACACATCAGGAATACCATGTATTCCTTTGTTATTGGGTCATATCAAGACTAAATTTAATCCCTTTTCCTTCCTTCCCCCCAAAAAAGAAATAATGCATGACTTGAAAAGGCACTTTTAGAAATAAACCATTTTAACTTCACTAAGCTTTTGTAGCCAGCAGAGTGCACTATGGCAGGCATGGATGTGCTGGGCCACATCCAAAGCAAGTTTAAGCTTACATAATAAACTGATTTATTATATATCAAACAAGCAAGAAAGTACATGGAATTAGATAAAACTTTTATCATGTATCTTGAAAAAAAAAGAACAAACCAACAATTAGTCTTCTCACAGAGCAGCTGCTGGCAAAACCAGACTCTTGGTAAGGGACTGTTTACTCTTGTCTAAAGATCAACAAGCATTATTGACAGAAGTATTTAAATATGATTTTTTTTGGTTTATTAGCAGTTATTTTCTGTAGAGCAATTAAGACAAAGCTTGATTGCGAGGAAAGCTTAATTTGCAAAGAGAAATACAAATTTCATGAAAGCTGATAAGGTGTTTCTAATTGTGGAAATTGCCTTACCTCCGAAAAATGCTGTAATCTCTTCTTTTGGGGAGGAGAGAGAGATTTTTCTATACCTTAAATATCCACTCCTTTTGAACTAATCAGTCGGTGATGCATGAAATTAGACTTCACCTGTCGGGGTGACCTTGTAAAGGTCTTTTGGAACCTATTATTTAACAAACACTCCAGGATAATTCATCAGGGAGGTCACAGGACTGGACACGGAGCTAACTCACACCAAAGGAACAAACAGGTTTTTTGTAGCTCCTTATTATCATAGGAGCAAATCACATTTTGAGGAACCTTCCATTGAAACTTTACTTTCATATGGCTTTAAAGAGATAGAAAACTAATTAAATATAAAAGCTTTTCAAAAAGTTTTTGGTTTTTTTTTTTCAAATTTGATATGCCTATATCACTAAGCAGTATTTGATACCTCCATCGATCGAATCACCAGCTGCTACAATGAAATCCATGTGGGTAGAAACAAATGACATTACAGCACCTTGTACTACTGAGCTTCCACACAGCTCCTCCTGCTTCTAAAACAGGAAAAAATCTGGGAAACAGCCCTAGTGAACACAACTGCAGAGCTCAGAGAGGAAAGGAATCCAGGTCACACCGTGCCAGTGAGTCAAGCCTGCACCTGGCTGTCTGAAAATCCTACACTGGCTAACTCAGTGGACTGAGACAGAAAAACAAAACTTACAGTACTTTCCGTTTAAACGAGGAGTCCTCAGGCTTTCAGTAGGAAAGGTGGCTGTGTTTTTATTTGTAGGAAATAAAGAGGAAGTGGCCGTCATAAATTTAATTGCAAACAACAAAACAGAATAGCTCAAGCACCTGATATGACAGACAAATGATTAGCTAATGAAAAGTGTCTTTAACCTGGATCACAGGAGTTTCTTGCTGGTGGACACAGGACACATGATTTTGACAAGACATACACAGCTTTTGGTTGCAATACACCTTTACTTTTTCAGTGTGTTTTCTCCCCCTTCTGTGCTTCTGTATAATCTGACACAAACTCTGTATAATTGTTTCTATCTACTTTAAAAGGCTGTGTGTCTCCTACGATTGCAGAGGACATTTAAATGCCAAGGGAACAATCCAGCACAGAAAAAATGTGTATGTGTGTATATATATATATGTGATCTCCACTTGTCCTTAAAAAAAATTAAGAACTCTACAAAAGCAAACACAACCATCACAGATCATCCACTTTCCTCATAAAGCTTCTTACTGATTGAGTTAAATGCACAGCAAATTGATTTATAAACTAATCAAAGGGTAGCAGAGGAAGAGAGAAGATAAATAAGCCCTGACAGCTTTTTTTACTTTTTTACCCAGGCAGTCCCTGTTTCTCTGCAGTGACCCATCCATCCCAGCAACGTGCTGCAGACTGCCTGAGCAGGAAGATGAACTCCAGTATCCATGGCTGAACACACAGATTAATCACCAAACCATCAGCTTAATCACCAAAACACACAGCTTAATCACCAAACTTAATTCTGGTTATGATCTTGTGTGCAAGCTGGAGCTTTCTGATCAGATGTGACACATCAGTAACAGGTGATCACCCTCATTCCTACCGTAAGATTTGCTGATCCCCACCAAACACTGGCACATACAAACCATTATCACAGCGCTGTGCTGTGTTACAGCTGTCTCTGAAGTGAAGCATTTCCTAGGAGCCCTGTGGGACAGCCAAGTGTCAGCCCTGACACACCAGCTGAACCAGCACACAACTCTTAGGAGCAGGAGCTAGGTTAACTCAGCTTTTTGCATTATTCCAGCTCTCCTGGGGACTAGCAGGATCAAAGAGTCAAGGCTGCAGACACTCTGCTGCTCTGAGCTGCTCTGTCGGGCACCTCTTTCTTCCCCCAGGAGAATGGCTCAGAAGGAATACTGCAGGCTGAGGCCCTGGCTGTGCCAGAGGGGCTTTCATGATGAAAGGTTGCAGCTGACTGTGCAATGGCCATTATCAGAGTCCAGTCAGAGCACACTGCACTAACTTACTTTCCTACTGCACTGACATGGTTTAACTTCTAGCAAAGCAGAATTTATTTGAAGGGAAAACTGAAGAAACTGGAGTGAGTCTGGAGCTGACTGGATTCAGTTCAGCACAGACAGAATTCAGGACAGAAATGACAGAATCCCTTTGTGACAAAAAAGATTGGACAACATTGATAAACATTTTCATCAACAGAACTTACTGCTTTCACCCAGCTCCAGATGTGCTAAAACATCCTGACAGCTGAAATGTGGACTTGAGGAAAACGCAATTTAAAAATGAAAACTTCTTAGATCAATTTTTGTAATCTTTAAAAACCAAAAATTTCATATGTTGAGGAAAGTTAAATGCCTTTATTTCACTCAAGGCTAATAATACACAGTCTGTCAATTATCACAAAAAAAAACCCTGAAGAAATTTCAGAACCTAGCAGTGAAACAGAATCTCTATAACTCCTACAAATCCTCATTTTTATTGACTCTTGCAGCAATATCTTTGAAGTACAGCCCCAGAAAGGAGCACAGAAGGTGAGTTTCCTTATACTGTGCAGCTTGCATTGGGAATTTTCTAAACTTACTGTATGTTCCCAGAGGGCCTATGAGAAAAACCAAGCCAATTGTTATTAGGTGTCCCTCCACTTCGCTTTCACTCTCACAAACACCAGTGGTGGCAGAACCAAAGGCACAGCAGAATCAAGACTAAATTATAATAGTAGAGAAGTTTTCATTTCAATGTTTCCTTCACAAACTAATCACGTTGCACTTTTCATTTCTGGGAAAAGGAATGATGCTGCATCATCTCTCTCTTTAAAGTCATTCCTGTGCAATTTATTCTCCAAGGTAAAAAAAAATAACAAATCAAAAACAACCCCACCACCACAAGAAAAAGAAAAAAGCTTCAAGGAAAAAATATTCAGCCATGTTGTGCCCCCTCACAAAGAATAATTCATTACATTTCAGTAAATTCCAGCCTTGAGACCACTGAAGTAGTCATGAAATTACCAGGCTGTGTCTATTCTCTCCATTTATGAAATGAAGGAAATGCTGCAGCACAGAAAGGTTTTTCTGCTCAAGGCTTTTTTTGCATCATTAACAAATAAATTCTGAGTTTGTATTCGGAATTTGATAAAGATTACCAGTGTAATTTCCCAGGTTTCTAGTGACACATTCAAGGAAACTGTTTAACAGGGAACTAAGCTGACATTTGGCTTGCAAAGCCTTTGAACTAGCGAGTACATTAATTCCACTGCAAACATCCTAAGCCCACAAAGGCTTATGCTATTGTTCCTGAATTATCCACAAGCTTTGAATTAGCACGAGAGGCCTCCCAGAGGGTCACAGATCATTGATTCTGCCGAGACGAGTCTTGAGCACGCTGATCAATGAGAGACATAATTGGAAGGTCTCGAATAATTGGAAATTTCAAAGGACTGCTGCAACCTCTACAACACACAACTGGTACAGAACCATATAAAAATACCAGAGTCTGAAGGGACTTTGAAACAATGCTCTGGCTTCAGTTTTTAAAGACTTTGCCCATTCAGAAACATCCTTCTTCATCATTAGTAGCAGGCAATTCTACCCATAATTTTCTGAACAAAATTACTTCAGGTTATGAATATTCGAGATTTGAAAACTCTCCTAACTTATACTGGAATAGCACTGTCAAACTCTGGGGGAGAAAACAGAAATAGCAAATATGCTTTAAGGATTTTTTTTTTTTTTCTTTTTTACAGAACTGGCAAACTTCAAAGTAAAATCAAATCCATATAAATGAGATTACACATTTCATACAAGATTTACAGCACATCCTGGTCTTACTGAAGTATCAGAGTTCTAAAAGTAATAATTTTCCCTGTCCCTGCTCTGCCAACAGAAGTTTATCTGAGCTTTGAGCTCGGATGACATCTGGGATATGCTGGTGGTGCCAGAGAAAGCACAGGATCTGAACTCCCCCATCATCATATGCCATTACAAAAGTGCAAGAACACCAACACCACAGTGGGTTTGGTGGGAAAAAAATGAGCTGCTGATGAGTTTATGCCTAATTTCCAGAACAAACTTCAAAGGTTACACCAATAGTGTGGAATGACCTACTATTTAATTTTGTTATATCTCTACACTATTTCCACGTCAAGAAGACAAAAAAGCAAAGGTCCTGACTGTTCCATTTCTGGACTTTTTACTGCCTGTAATCCTGAAGGGAATGGTATCTTCTGCCAGTCCCACTTCTAAAATACTGCTCTTCAGCACGTTTTTGGTTTTGTTGCTAAAGCCTCGATTCTTCCTCGAGAAGATCAGACAACTGCTCATCATCTGCTCGAATGCAGATCTTCATGTGAAGTAGGGATTAATTGCCAAGGAAAAGACTGCACACTTTAAGATGGCTCATTTCATGCTGAAATAGTCTGACAAGAACAAGAAAAAATTTCCAGCAGAGAGCTAAGCAGAGGTCAGACCAGCCACAGAATAACCAGCCTCCAGTGCAGGTCTTATGATTTGTCACGCCGACGAATGAATATTTCATTCTGCCTGGGGGTGCCATCAGGAGCCAGAGTGCTCAAACGATACAAAACACTTCTGTCCTAAAAAACTTCCTGTCCAGGAGCTTGCAGCTGGAAATCCAGGCAGGCAGGAGGAGGCGTGTGAGGCACCTGAGGCAGCCACGCCAGGCAGTGCCAGCCCTCCCTGGGCTCTGGGTGCGTTTCAGTGTGGGAAGGAAAAACTTTTCTCCCTGTACTGGGATGCAGAGGGTCTGGAGCAGGGAGGGGACACAGAAGTCTGCAGGGACCTGAATTTGTTCAGTTCTCTGATTTACACCTGAGCAAGCCATGGGAAGGGTGTGCCACAGCTGTAAGTCCAGCACAGGGACCCATGCAGTGACACTGTCCGAAGGCTCCCGGCTCCCTCCGCAAGCGCCCAGAAAGCTCAGGTTCATGCTTTGGAATAAAAATGCTTTTACATGAGAGTGCCAGGAAGGAGATTCAGCTCCCCACACAAATGAGAGCACAGGATGGAAATGCTGTGCACCACAGGGCAGTGGCTCAGGGCCCTCCATAAATAAAGCTTTCTCCAGGAGTCAGTGGAGGGCAAACCATGCTCCGAGCTCTGAGACACAAACGCTGTGTCCTCACTTCACATCCACCACAACTCAGGACTTTATTCCCTCACTCACATCAGAAAAAGAACTGCACCCACAATATCACACATATCATGTGTGATATTAGAGAGTGCTAATCCACTTTGCAGCAAATATATGTCTTTTCTTGATAAAATACATGAGAGGTTGCATCAGCTAAATATTATATTCCACCCTATTCTAGCAATAGGACTCCAAGAGAAAAACAGACAAGCACTTCCAATACCCTCAGAAAGAAGGAAAACAATTCATCTCCTAGAAAGTTCCTAAATACCGTGCTCAACTGAATTTTTTGCTGAACTATCCCCTCTGGAAATTGCATTTCAAAGAACTGAGAGGATACCTAAAATGAAGAGCTTAAAGTACAAATCTTGAAACTCAGCACTTCTCCATGTTTAACCATCATAAATTCATCCTAAAAAATGAATCAGTCAATAATGCAAAGCAAGTCAGTTGTGTAACAGGAAGGAAAAGAGAACTGGAAACAAGGCCCAGAAAAATCAAAGAAATATCATATTTTTAATATGACTGTGAGGCATTTTAAAATATTGAAAGATAGGTTAAAAAAATAGCCCAGTTGTAATTAATTGTCTTTGAAACTATAAACATGTAATTTTTACACATTTCCTGACAAACCTTTTATTTAGCCATTGATGTAATTTTACAGCTTTTCTCTCTGATAACTTTTAACGCCCAGAATTTCACTGTGACAGCAGCTGTGAGTTTTCTCATTAAAAGTAAAGCTGTGTTCGTAGCCAAATACTCAAAAATGTGAAACATTAAAATTTAACGATGGGGAAAAGACTTGTTCCAACTTAACAAAAAGCTTAGAACTTGAAGTTTGCCAGAAACAGCAGTTTGCTATTATTCGAAAGGAAAAACTCGTAGGTGTTAAAAGGTTTATCAGGAGTTTAATAAAGTGCCAAGAAGTTGAGGGCAGAAGGTCAAAAAGAACGAAAAAAGAATTATACAATCACCATTTGCAGGATAGCTCTAGGCTGTGAAAAATCACCAGCATTCTCTCTAGAATACTTCCCTCTGACCAGTGTCTTTTTCCCTCTGGCCTCTTATGGTACAATTTATTATTCCTATTTTGCTTATGTTCATTTTGTTTGGGCCATCTCAGTTTGGAGTTTCCCAGTGAGAAAGAAGCTGGAAAAGCACACAGTGCCTCCATCCATCCATCCATCCATCCCTCCCTCCCCAGCACGGTTCTCTTTAAGCCAGTGACTCAGAGAACAAACTGCACACCAGGTTTAACAGAACCAGGGCTTTGTGCTCAGCAGAACAAGAGACTGCTCTAGACCCAGAGGAGGTCCCAACCAGCTCCTTTTTCCCTTTGAGGACAACCAAGCTTTGGAGCAGGGGCCCAGAAGGGCTGTGGAGCCTCCTTCCTCGGAAGTTTCAACACCCAACAGGACAAAGCCCTAAAAAACCTGAACCCAGAGCTGAATCTGCTCTGAGCAGAGCCCTCATGCCCTCTCCAACATGAATGATCCCATGGTCACAATTTTAACAACAAACCTAAATTTGGGAGCAATGCTGGATGTTGAGGTCAAGTTGGAGTTCTTGGGAAGAACCTGACTTTCTTGAGGTCACCTCAATGTACCAGAAATGCACATCCAGCATCTGAGAGGACACTTCAATGTGCACTTACTGGTGCCCCTTGCCCTCCCTCAGGGATGTGGAGCCACAGTCTCCCATCCAACCTTCACATCAACATTTCCAGGTCAAAGCATTTAAAGAATCCTCCATCACAACAGCTCCATTTTTCCCCCTAATTGATAAATTTCTTCTACCATTTTCAGTTTGTTCCGGTGACACATTCAATTCCTTTCATGGACTTTATACTGAGAACCAATTAAAATAGACAAACAATAACTTAATTATTTTGCTCCAAATGTGGTGTGAAATGTTTTAATTTCCTGGAAACATTCTAGAACAAGTTTAGTTTTATACAAATTAATTTTTTTCCCCCTGACTACAGCAAGAAATTTAGTTCGCCTCTTTTTTAAAAAAACCCACCTTTCTATGTTTTGAAGAGCTCAGTTAGAAAGAATTTTTTTAATTCTTAGAAGAATAACTAAAAATTACATTAATTTACACTCATCTGCTCTATCACACTCAGAACACAGAATAAATGGCTAAATAAGGGGATGGGGGTAGGAGAAAGTTAGAAAAATAAGAACAGACTTATTCCACATAGAAATACTATGACAAAGTTATGACAAAAAAATAATTTTGACTGAACATTGAGTATTTTTAAAGAAAAGCCTAATCCCTTCATTCCAGCCCCCAGGTGCAGCGCCTGTGCCAGCCACAGCCCAGGTCACAGTGACAGCCACTGCTGTGGGACAGCACCTACCCTGGGGCACCTTAAATCCAACAAATCCAAACCCTCAGGCCTCCTCTCCAACAGCCGGCAGCTGTGAGCTGGGCCATTCAATACTGAAAACTGCTTAATAAATGAAATAATCCCTCTCCACCAAGGTCCATAGATGGGACCATAATACAGAAACCCAAGGTAATGTGAGGATAAAGGCGGGGGATCACCCGGGCTGCAACTCTCAAACACAGTAGTGTCAATTAATTGGGGAGAAAAAGCAACCCACATAGAAATTCTCCATGAAATAAAAATTCTAGTAAGTGAAACAAGCATCTTGAACAGATTGCTGGAGGAAGGTAAGGGGAAAACCCCCAAAGTAGTGAAGCTGATACTCTCAGCTGATTAAACCCAACATCCCTGTTAGCCACTATCTCCCTCTCCATTTCCAAGAATCTTTGATCAAGTATGACCAAGGAATAAGCTGCATTGGCATTCTGATATTTATTTCTGAAAATAAACTTTCTTTGGAGAACTTTTCAAGTCTTATCAGAGCCCCCTCGAAATCCTCTTATATTCTAAGTAGACAGAGGGTTGAGGTCAACCAGGATCAAGATTAGAAAAGCAAGATCCTGAGAAAAATGTCATAAAAGACAGACTAGAGTTTGTATGGTATAAAAACACAAACGATCCTCAAAGATTTGCTCTCTAAAAAAACTTGTGAGTGCAAGTGCTCCTGGAACTACCTATTACCAGCAGATATCCCACTCTAATGGACATTCACTAAATCTTTCACTCCTAATGGAAAACATTGCCTTTGGGGGACGTGCTTTTATGACAACACTATTTCTTCAGAAATAAAACTCACCTCATTCTTACTTTAACAAAGCAATTTTACTTGTGCCTGGTTTTCTTCGGGTGAAAAAGAATAAAAGGCTACTAAAATATTCCAATCATCAGAACAGCATGGTGCAGTAAGTGCTCATCAGGCATACCCCAAGCCATGCAACATTCCACCTCTTCCCAACACAAATGCAATTGCCCTGTATTAACCACCACAATTAAGTACTCACACGGGTTATACATTTGGTCAAGTTTTATGGAGCCCAAACTGATGTTTTAAAACAATAAATTATAATCTCACATTGCTTCTGCCTCTTGCATCTGGTACTAAGAAAGCAAGCATTAAGGGGAAGCAGGATACAGTTCAGAGACATTAATTCAGGTGACAGAATCAATAGACAATATTTACTGGTCAGCAGAGTATCAGCCTGAGCTTTATGACTAAAATCAAAATTATTGACAACAGCAATTCAAATCGCTTCATCCCTCCCAAGCATCAGTGGAACTTGCTCTCCTTTGGCATTAATTTCTTTAATGGGAGCTTTGGGAGTTCTCAAATCCAGATGGCTTATTTAGGTGTTTAATTTCAGGCACCTGCACTTGCTGTGATCCAGGCTTTGACAAAGATTTGTATGCGTTTGCCCCAGTTCACTGAGTAGAGAGCAGGATACATTACAGCAAGTGTTTACAGGAACAAGCTCCAATACTCGCATTCTTATTTTAATTATGCTGTCTAGCTCAACACACTCTGCCCACATAGATTTTATAGCTCTTGGTTTAAGAACACGAGTCCTAGAGTGGATTTAACACCAAGGAGCCTTCAGACTGAGCTCAGACATCACGGCCACACGGAGTTCCTGAGGCACAGGATTTCAGCAAATTCATCTCCAATGCAGAAGTCACCTTTAATTTTCCAGAGTCCCTAAGGGTATCTACTCCTTCACCTATATCCCTGGAGTAAGATGGCTACTGCTCCTACTTTTTCCCCTCCCCTTCTCAGTTTGCTTGGTACCGAGGTGGTCACAGCCCCTCCTGTTCAGGAAGGGGCATCCCTGGCTCTATTCCAGGTAACAGAGCATTCCCTCAGAAGCATTCCAGTTCAGCTGCAGACACAACATCACAAACTGGAAAGTTAAGTGTCTACAGTATTTCCTGAAAGAGACAAGGTTTATTCCACACTTGTGTTTCTTGACAGAAGCTGTATTACGCTGGTCTGTGTAGAGCCTCTCCACAGAAAAACAAATGCAGTATTTAAGATTAATCGAAAGTACATTTTTCTTTTATTCCCAAACAGATTTTCTGGAATATTACTTACGTTCAGGTAGAACAACATTTTCCTATTTTGTCTGTGAAATGGTTTTTAGCTACAGAAATCTACTCATAACAACCACAGGTAGGTTTTAAACAAACCTCTACCATCAACCACAGCCTGGAGTCCTGCTCCTTTCCCAGCTTTTACCCAGAGGGATTATCTAAGCAGCACAGTGATAAGATCATCCCACCACATCTCAAACCCAGCCTGCTGCAGGAGACACAGCTCAGAAGGAACACAACTTGTGCAAACTTAAGTCATCAAGATTTGTCAGGTACAGTACCTTGCTCATACCTGGCATTAATTCAGATATCTTTGTCTTTTTTAAATCCAAATGCAAAGTCATGGGGTTTTTGTCTGGGTAATACAAACTATTCAAGAAATTGTGCTCCCCTGGTTTTGTTAAAAGGTTATACTCCAGATCAAAACCTCAACAGATTACTGTGAATAATACTGGCAAATTAATTGCACAACTTTTTAACTTGCAATGAATATGAGATAAATTGACTCACCAAGAAACTACAATACCCTTGTTGTGAAGGTTGACACAAGTTGTGAAAAAGGAAATATTCATCTCGAAGAATTCATCTCATTCTTCAGATATTCTACAGCATTCTTTCCCTCCCAGCACAACCCTCTTCCAAGCACTTTCAGGTAACAGCGTCCTCCCCACCTTTCTCACCATTACAGAGACAGAGGTGAGTGTACACATGTAAATACACACGTATTTAGCTGGTTGGCTTTTGCCAAGTAGCTTTTTGTTTAAAGATTTCAACTTATTTCAAGTTGTAAATGAATGCTAACTATACGCTTTACAATATATCATCCCCATTAAAACCTTACTTAATCTATCGAGGCACCCCTGGTTCATTAGCTTCATTGTTATCTGTGTTCAAATGTTCACAGAGCACAACAGAATATAACCTGAATTTTGTATCCTTTACTATTTACCAGTGTAGATTTAAGCTAAATATCATTTGGACCAACAAAACCTGTTCTGTGCTATGGAGGAATTCTTGCTCTGTATTGATAGGTCAGGTAGATCCCCATAACACCAAGGTAACCAGAAATACATAATTTTCCAGGGTCAGGCTGTTAATTCCCTTGGGGGACAGTGGCAGTCCCATAGTTAGACACTTGGCCTGCAGGAGTTCTCACAGTGCTTCACAAACCCTATTCTTGCCTCAGACATGGTTACAGATCCTCTCAGACTGGTAACAGCCATGAAGCCCAGCTGATATTGGAGTTCTGGGGACCCTTCTGTGCTGCTGCAGAGGCATCTCCCCCCCAGGCAAAGGGAGCCAGGCTCACTGAGCTGGAGTTTGTGAGGAGTGCTGCCTTTCTGCTCTAAATGCACCTTCTCTGACCACCACTCCTGAAACCAGTGCTCTCCCCTTGCAAAAGGGAGCCCAGATCTGCCTAAAATCTGCCAGACTCTACTCTCTGTAAAGGACACCACCAAAAACAAAGCAACAAAATCTTCCTTAATTTTTGTAAGAAATGTCTATGATGGGAATATTCCTCTGCCTTCAGGAGTTTCATTTCCTCACTGTCACCTTAACTTTCCTCAGGTAATTCCAGCCACCATTCTGGGGTTGGGCCATACTCCCACTGCTGCTCCTCAGGTTTCATATTTCTCCACTAGAGATTGTCCAGTGAGGTGTAAAGGCATAGGGTGAAAAATAAAACAGGGTCATAGCTGTTCTTCCAGTGAGGACACATGGATGGGACTGGGAACCCTGGGTCCTGGACTTGGTCTGGGAAGTGAATTGCCCAGTAATCAGATAAATGCAGGAAGAACAGCCGTGATTTACAATGAAACAAAGTAACAAAAGTTTCACTTGTAACAACAAGAAAAGAGGAAGTATTGCAAGTACCCGAGTAACAATCTAAGTGCCCAACACTCCCATCCCCACCTCAGCCTTCAGAGTTCTCAAATGCTGTTTTACATGCTCAGCCAGCCTGGAAAGCTCCTGCTTTAAAGCAGGACACGCATTTCTGCTGGAGGAAGTAAGAGCCTGGATTTCTAATCTCAAGTTTTAACCACAAAAAAGTAGTTATTCCTCAGGACACAGCACCACAGCGTTGCTGCTACTTCTGCTCGTGATTTGCAAGCGTTTCCTTGTTGTTCAATTACAGAATTTGCAGCGTGCCAAATGTGCACACACGGCACTGCAGAATTTCCAGCAGCTTTGAACAGCCTGCACAATTACAACATGAAGGGCTGATTATGTTCTACTGCAACTGCTCTTTCTAGCAAACGCCTCAGCAAACTGCAGTGGTGCAATTACAAAATGCTGATGATCAAGTCTTTCACACCATCCCAATGTTTTAGGAAGTTTCATCCGTTTTTATTTATTCTGTTAGGAAATATGTGAGCAATGTAATTATTTAGCCTGCTTTTGTCACATCAATATCAAATTAACTGTTCACCCCAAAAAGAATGCTAGCCTGTACATCTTTTCTGTTTTCTCACTCTTCAGCTTTATCAGCCCAGACCAAATACAGGGATGGGAGTTCCCAAAGGCATTTTCTCTTTCAAAGCCATCAAACCAGCTCAGCCAAAGAACTGGTATTGTGGTTTCACTAACCACTGTTACAAATTTGATCTTGTCAGTTTTCAGTGTAAATGGCGAGGCACAACTAACGCAATGTTTTGCATCCAAGTCAGTTTTGAAAACGAAATACACTTGCTACTGGTAGTATTTTTATACATAGGAACATGGAGTCATAGAATAAATTAAGTCATAAAGAACCCTTCAAGGCCATCTGCTGCAGCCACCTCCTCAAACCAGGGCCAAATCTGAAGCTAAATACATTTGCTCAGGGCCTTATACACCCTGTTTGGATTATCTGCAAGGATGGAGATGCCACACCCTCTCTTTTCCCTCATCTCTCCTATAGGGAGCGAGGGAATCTCAAGGGATCTCAACATGCATCACCCTTAGGCTTTCCTTTCCAATTTTATATTCAATTTAGACACAACAAACACATTTTTGGGTATTATATTTGGGTATTTGGCCTAGAGCCACATGTTAGAAACGCATGAAATGTATGAAACTGCTTCCAAAAGACACTTTATTTCCAGAAGCAGTTTACATTCCCTGAGCCGATAGACTGAGATGGCTGGACAGCAGCTAGAGGTACAATTCTGCCCACACCTTTACCACACCTGATCATCTTCCAACAACAAAAACACCGTGTTGTGGTAGTAGAAGGACAAGACTGAGGCTCTCTCTAGGAGACTCTGGCACCTTCTCATCTCTCAGTTCCACGAGAACATTTCCTCCCAGTGATGGATGTATGGAGGAAAGTTACCCACAGGGTTACAGATGAAGTATGCAGTAAATACCTGGGATTTCAAACCCTAAAACAGATTTTAAAGCCCCGCTAAATCCAGACACAGTATTTTATTTTGATGTTATTGATTCCAGAAGCTTAAGAACAGAATCTTGAAAACTAAAAAAGCACCTACTGTGATTAAGATAAGCCTGTATCAGGTAGCAATCCTACCTTATTCCTACCACACCCCAGAACTTGATTTTATGGCACCTGCTAATTCAATTGCATTAAAATTTATTTTTTAAAAGTATCTATGAAGCAGTTATTTACAGATGATATACCAGTTTGCGATGCAGAAATCGCACCTTTTTCTGAAGGATACCGAAGTAAAAAAAAGATTCCAAGCAAATAACAAGAGAACTGCACTGGTCTTCATTTCCCTCCTTCTCTTCTCAAAGGTTTTCCAAGCATGCATCCCCCTTCCTCCCCACCTAGAGTTCATGGCCAGCTCTTGTCAGATCTGTGAGCAAACCTGGGTTGTACTCTCTGCTCCACTACAAGCACCTTCTGTCCTTGAGGATGTGATGTAGAAGAGACATCCTCCTCCACGGCAAAGCTCCAAGTACCCACCTGACCCTGCCACGTCCCTTAAAAGCCTCCTTCTTATTCAAAGGGCTTCATTTCTTCCAGTGTCCTGCCTCTTCTTGCCACTGTGTGAGCTCACAAAACCTGAATCATGTGGATGAGGTCAGTTTATGCTGCTCCGCATTTTGAATTTACAATGTCACTCGGATCCTTTTGCCGATTTGGAGGTGAAGGACAAGATAATTGGATCAGGACTGGTTGGAATAAGGAAGGTCAGAGTCATATTCTAATTTTACTTTATGTCTATTAATGTGTCAGCAAACACTAAGATTAGATGCCAATTCAAATGCTCGTTTTTAAAGAACAGATGGAAAACCAATCAGAATCCCTGAGATTTTTAGTTCTGAGATGAACATTGTCCCCTTTTACTTTTCAAAACAACCTAGCTCAGCTTAAATAAAACTAAAAACGTATATATACATTATAACTAGGTTACGCATTGACTGATCACAGCTGAAGTTTTTTATTCAACCACAAACACTCAAAACCCTTTTTAACCTCTCCTCCATACATAAAATTCCAGGATCTGCATCACAATTCCACCACAATGAAACTTCTAGTAACTACATATAAAGCCAGCAGCTTCCTTCATTACACCTCAGTTTGCAATAAATCCAAAAATAAATTGCAAAAATAAATTTGTAAGTATTTCTCACTAAAACAGCAACAACAAACAGCACCTAAAATTCATTTGTAAAGCCATAATTCCATTCAAATTTATGAAATAAAATTACTTGAATTCTTCACATTCATTATTTTAAATTTAAAAAGGCAATAATCCAATTCCTTCTGTCTTGTCACCACCAGAACTAGATTAATGTTTTCAGACAGACGTTAATAGAGGATTACATTAGAAAGGTTATTTTCTTTTTCACACAAAGAATTATTTCTAAAATTCTATGTAATAGAGGAAAAAAAACCCAAACTAAAAATACTTAAATCCTCCTTCAACTGATGTTTAGGTATAGACTGGTACAATAATAAATCACTAAAATCTCAGCTGATGCAATTTCTAGTTTGAAAAAACCTTGGAATATAAGTGAATCACCTTCATTATGCAGTTGTACCAGGATTTCACACATTTGGAGCTCATTTATTGCAAAGAATGAGGTTCTTCAAAGTCAGTGTTCCACAAGTCATCATTTCTATACATTATATACTCCCTCACATCAGGAACAACCATCCGTGACATATTTATCTGAATTATTTGGAGCCATTATGAGGAGAATTCCTGTTACACCTGCTTAGAAATACTTTTCCAGGCCATATGCTCTCAAAATAGCCTCTTCTGTGTCGAGACAAGTACAGCATAATGATTCAGTAGAAAGGTGACACAAAGACTACTTGAAATTTGTTGTGCAAATGTCCTCAGACCATCCGATTCTCATTATGTTTGGATACATTCATTTATATAAGTTTTATATTCGGGCAACAGTGGCCAGAAGAGTGTCTTTTGACCCAAGGCTGTTTGAAATTTAGAAAATATAATATAATATAAGAGAAATTTAAGAAAATTTGTATCAGTGTTTTCCTTCATGTAATTTCATCCAGAGAGTATCCATTATTCCTGTTCACACATCCACAAGAAACAACAGCAAGTCAAAACAATCGTTCATGACTCCTAAATCCCAAAGACTCTGCTCGGTTTGGCTACAAAAATACCACACAGACCATCACCTTCAAACATTTCATTTGGGCAGAACATGGAGATGCAGACAAAAAAGAAAACAAACCAAAAACCCCAAACCAAACACACACAACTTCAACAAAAGGCTTTATGAAGCCGTTGATGATCAGGGTTTGTTATAATATCCTTTCTCCAACCTTTGAAAATGAAGAAAATGACCGATTACACAATTCTTCACGTGCAAAGGGTGATATCTAACATATGTAATTTTCTTTTTTTTAAAATTGGTTCTGGAATCACTCAGAGCTGGAAAGAGGCAGGTAACATCTGCAGCACTGATTCAAACTTCCCAAAAATTCAAATATCAGGCATTCATTGGATTGTTTGTTAGTGGTTTCTTTCATCATTACTGCAGTGATGTTCACTTGGCAAAAGCCAAGATTTAAAAGAGCAAGTCGTATTTGCTTGTCAACTCTGTTAAGTGCTCCCCAATGAGAAATGTTGGATTAAAACTCACAGGGTCAGTTTGCTTGCCTCTAAACTTTCATTTTAGAAGAAAAGCCAGATTTCTACTTATTAAAATTCATTTCAGCTACATAATAAATGCAGCTTATTTGCCCTTGCAGACTAAAACTTATCTGCAGGGGTTCTGCAGTCAAGATGATAAATACACACACAGAAGGTGGCAATATTTGCAGCTTCATCTTTGTGCCTGCTGAGCACGAGGCAGATGTTGGAGAGCAGAAGTCTGAGGTAGCACAGACTCTTCCAGCCAACGTGAAATCAGAGAGGATTCCTGATATCCAGGGAGCAGAGGACCATTTCCATGGCTATCTGCACCTCTATCCCGTAACCCAAGAGATCCCCCACCCCTGGATTTGGGCCACGCTGAGTTGCCACAGAAGAGAACCCATCAGGTTTTTCCCCACTCCTGGGTATGAGAATTCACATAATATGAAAGCACAAGTGACAAATCATGTGATTATATTTTTTAGCACTCCTATAACTTTGTTACCACTTCATCTTGTTTATCTAGTACTCCTCTACGAGAAAGGTCATTGAAAACACTGTCAGTGATTCTATCGAGGGAGAGAGGAGTCTGCCACCTCACTGCCCATTTTTAGCTTCCTTAAGGCCAAGAATTATTTTAACAGTATAAAGAGAAAGATGATATTCAGGGTGAAAGAAGCAGAGCTTGGTTTAATCCATGCCTAATGCTCTGTGTAGTATTTTTCAGAACTTTAAAAGATGCAAGGTCTAAAAGACTTCTCTAAGAAAACAAGAAATTTACCTTCCTAGAACTAAAAGTATTGACTTCTGGTTGAAGAAGTGTAAAGTGGTTTAAAACAATGGTATTTTTTTGGTCAAAAATACCCATTGCTACTTAGAAATACTTGGACCACTTACATGCCCAAGCAGTCAGTTCACTGCTGCATTACACCCCCTTTATGCTCTTATTTATTGTATCTAACCATCACCTCCATTCTTACTGCTCCAGAAGACAAACTCAGTTCTGAAGAGCTTTGGCCCACCCTGGAATAACAGATCTATAACCTTCAGGCTTGATGGCACTATTCCCATAAGAGACAGGTATATCAGCTAATTATCCCACTGAGTCTGGCAGGGATGGAGTTAATCATCCTCCTTGCTGGTGGGTCTTGGTGCTGTGTTTGATTTGTGCCTAAACCAGCCTGAAAACACAGCAGAGTTTTGGCTGTTGCTGGGCAGCCCTTGCTCATCATCAAGGCTTTTTTCCCTTTTTCCCCACTCTGCCCCCACAGCAAGCAGGGGTGGGCAGGAGGCAGGGAGAGCACAAAGGCATCCTGATTATAAAATTCAAACTGCCTAATTTAGCTCTATCTGGTGGCCCTGTGCCTTGCCCAGGACAAACACCCATGGAAAATGTTCCAGCTCAAAGCAGGGCTCCACACCTGAGTCACACCTTCAGGCCAGCAGGTCTGGGTGGCCAGGCTGAGTTACACATTCCCACCCACGCACAGGTGCTGCTGCCAGCATGGAAAAGGGAAATTTCTCCAGGGGAGCACATTCTGGGTGGCTGCCTGCTAAAGAACGGTGACACAGTTCCCACAGCAGTGACAAAAGGCATGAAAAGAGAGGCAGCAGCTTCAAGTCTTTCAGAGCAGTTCTCAACACCGGTGGAGTCTCTTTCCAGAAAGGTTTAAAAGAAAAAAAGGGGATAAAAAAAGGCTCAGAAGACAGTCTATTCTTCTGCAACCCTGCACTTTCTTCTTAAAGACAGGGGCAGGAAGAAAGATTTTCTCCCCCAATATCCCACAAGTACAGTATCTTTATCACATAGTTTTTCTTTCCCTTTTTCTGCAGTGCAAGTGAAGTCCTTGCTCCCGGTAGTCTTGGGAGCAAAGAAAATGGGAATTAGTGACTACACTGAACTGTCTCACTCCTCCCCTCCACCAACGAAACAGTAAATACAGATGCTGTTCTCTTTCTCAGCAAAGCCAAGAGCCAAACCCTCTCTTCAATTGAAAGACCCAAACAGGTTTTGACTCAACAACACCTGAAGTGATTTTCAGGTTCATGTTGTCTTTAATACAAAGTTGTATTTTGGTATTACAGTAACTTCCATAAATACTTGGTAGATTATACTACAGGACCTTTCCCACCACTAACTTCCCCACCGGAATAAAACTTTTAATTTGAATTTGTAGTAAATTGACTTTCATAGCTGAAAAATCCCCCTTCATCATGATATAGAAATTCTTTCTTAGATAAAATAATCTACGAATATGCATTATTGAGAAGATTGCTATTTGCAGATATCAAAAGATAGAGCACAGGTTACAATTACTTGAGTATTTTTTATAATGACTTAGCACATTCTTAGACATAGAACTTAAGCTCAAAATGAGCAGAGGTATAATCTCCAAGGGAAAAACATCATTATAATTTACAGAAAGAACTAAAAAAAAAAAAAACAAAAACCACCCCATACATACTAAGCATGTAATTCTGAACCTGCTAAGTACTTCAAACACTTTTTCTACCTCTAGGGCTTTCATGGTACATTTTCATAATTCTCCATTTTAAAGAAATAATGAAATATTTGTTTTAGAAAGTGCAGTGCAGCAAAATTTATTTCCAACCCCCTAATTTTGCCTGTGTGTCCCCTCAGTGAGGCCAAGGCCTGTCACTGTGCTTGGCTCCCAGTTCCCTTTCCCACAGGGAGCTGCTGCTGGACAAAGTCCCTGCAAGCAGGGAGCAAACTCCTCTTTCTCTGGGAATCAGCCTGGACAGAAGGCTCACAGCACAGTAAAGCTACAGCTTCCAAAAATCCCTGGCCCTGGAAGCCAGGTCAGCTCCTCTGAGGCTTCAGAGGCTCTGCTACCACTGAAGTATAAGCCCAAGTCACTAAAAGAGATTATCTGTTGAAATGGTGCATATACAACGTGACAAGGCCGTTAAACCAGCAGGGGTTTTAAACTTATTTTGCCTCAGCTCAGAAAGCATTTAAGTCCTCAACCCCGGAATTTTTTTTGCATTAAAAAAAAGAATCAGACTAAACCAAAAATTATTACCAATATATCAAGGTTATATGAACCTAAATTTCCTCTCCATCATCTTGGATTTGAAGGTCAGCCATTGGTATCCACCCATTCCTGACTCATTTCAAAGAGAATTTAGGAAGCTGTGATTTATTCCCAGACCTCACAAAGTGGAAGAGGAACTCAGATGGCCAGAATGTGATTAGGCACATTTACTTTTTCCTTTCCACAGACTAAATGCTTAAAGGAGAAGACAAGGAACAGAGGAGAGCAATATTATCTTTAATGCAGAATCCTCTCTCTATGGAAGGGACACCTTTGAGGTGTCCAAAAAAACTGCAAGCAAACCAAGGACAGACTCTAGACACGTTAATGAGGGAGAATGAATGGAACATTAATGCACTGCAAAACAATTCTGAAGTATCTGCAGGAATCTGGAGCCTATCATTCTGTCTGGTAATAGCATTAGTCCCTGATCTGGACCATCACTGCAGCAGAAATTATTACTACAGCCAGTAAATAATCAGACACATAAGGACCTCGGCTCAAAAACATCAAGGCACTTGGAAAAAGAGCAAATATGAAGCCAGGGAAAAGAGAAAACCAAGAAAAAAACAGTAGGAAAACTAAGCTAATTTTCATGTCCATATTTTTAATTCCAAGACAAACCAGTACATCTTGACAAACTCATCTAACAATAGCCAAAACACACAGCTATTATGACCTAGCTTATTTTTAGTGGATCCTAAAGAAAATATTTCACTGTGTCTTTGATTCTCTCAGTGTTTTCCTAGAAGACCATCTTCAGGAGTATGACTGCACAAACTCAGTGTAACACTGATTTTTGGGTTAGAATAATACTCACAGATAGTATCTAAAAATAAAAAGTCTCCCAGTGCACAGTAAAGCCAAAAGAGCAATAAAAGTGGAATACACGTTGCCTCCTATGTTGCCTCCTATAGTGTCAAGACAGGTTAATTTTCGAAGGCATTCCAGTTAAACAGGATAAATGATTTAAAAATCCACTTTGATCCCAGTAATTATATGGGAGGTGTATTTTGCATTTGAGAATTAGTTTGAAACTGCAGTGATAATTAGACCCTTCATTACCCTTGTAGAGATAATTTTTAAGAAGGCAAGGTGCTTTGAACACATTCTGACCAAGACTGTGCTCTTTAATAAGTTGTTGAAGATGAAAACTGTAACAGAGGAGAACTACCAAATAAATTCTCCTCCAAATGTCCAATTAAGAAAGAAGTGTAAATATGAGTAATGTGGTCATTAAAAGCACAAAATGAAAACACAGTGCGGTTATCCCTGCAATGTGCAACTGGAACACAGCGATCTCTCACCTGAGAGCTCGAACGTGACAGCAAACATCATCATTTACTGACCTCTGCAGCCTGAACAGAAGACTTGTGGCCCCTTTAGTAAGTGAAAGCATCTCATTCTCATTCCTCTTTTTCCAAATGATCTGTCACTTCACAACAAACCTGTACATTTTCCAAAGCAGCTGATAGATATGCTGAGGCTTTGACCAGAGAACGCTGCAGGTATGCAAATCCCAAGGGCATTATTTTCTGTTCTGAGAAATGAACACCCATTTTTCAATTTTTATTGGTGATGTGAAAAACAAACAGTCTACAAACGACAGCAATAAGCCTGTAGTCTCTTGAATTAATATCAAGGTTCTTTTTTTAGTTATTAAATTTTGATTTGTGTGTAGGGAAAAAAGATATTCTTAATTTACATGTCTGTATTTGTCTGGGCAGCTGTTCCTGCACAAGAACGCTGCTCCCTTACAGAGGGAACACCAATCTTGTTTTCACATTCACATGAAATTTGTTACAAATACTGGAGTTCTTTAAACAGTGCCTTCAAAATAGTTTTGATTAAATTTCTCCAGAGACCAGAACAGGATTACAGACTACTTCACAACTCATTTATCTGTCATTGAAACAGATCTACACTGAAATAGGTTCTGACACAATACAAATAGACAAAAAACACATAATTTGAAAAGTATTTCTGGCAAAACATTTATTTAGTGTTTGCCCTGTTCCTTCAGGTGCTTTTTATTGATTAGATGAACTATTTTAACTGCTATGGCTGAAGCAGCTGGATGAAGGGTGAAGATGTCAAATATGCTACATGAATAAAGTTCTGGGTTAGACGTGCACCACACCAATCTCAACACCAGCTGTGAAAATAAAGATGCTCAACATCACTGCTATGAAACTATGAAATTACTGAAATGATATGACACATAACCCAGAGAGATGGGAGGAAAAGCAGGAGAGAGGTGATACTGCAAAAAATTTTCATCTTATAATACAACTATGAAATCAATTCTAATCTGGTTTTGTGGATTTTTTAATATGCTGTTTAATGCTTCTCTTTGAAAATAGGTTTATATAGAGTGCAGAAAATATTTCTGAGTAGTTTCCTGCCTTTCAGCAGATCTGCCACACTTTCAAGCACAAGGATCCTTTGGTGCCAACAGGCATGCAAAGACAAAATGTANACATCACTGCTATGAAACTATGAAATTATTGAAATGATATGACACATAACCCAGAGAGATGGGAGGAAAAGCAGACAAGCACGTGTGCCCTTGCCTGGTGGAGGAGGCTGCAGATTGCACACTGCAACAGAAAGCCTGAGTTTCAAAGCAGAAGGTGACTTTTCGGCAATTATTCAAAAGAATTACATCCTATCGAGGGATTTAATCACTTCTCTAAATATTACTGGAACCTCCTTCACCTTACACATTAGTCACAAGTGCAGAAATTCATTTGATATCTTGACAGAGTAAAGGGCTTGAAGAGCAGGCAGCTGAAGGCAGACAGGCTGAGAGAGTGAGCCTTGAAAAAGTTCCAAGTGTGTGTAGA
Source organism: Pachycephala philippinensis (assembly GCA_013397055.1). Classification (NCBI taxonomy): domain Eukaryota; kingdom Metazoa; phylum Chordata; class Aves; order Passeriformes; genus Pachycephala; species Pachycephala philippinensis. The sequence continues at coordinate 1,189,356 of VWZT01016783.1, forward strand.
TATTACAGAAGAACAGGGAGCAATTAGGCTGAACTACCCACTCCAAGGGTGTTAATAATATTGGCTAAGTAGTCTGAACACAAAGGTGACAAAATCTACATCTCCTTTATGCGTGTGAGGCCACACACAGCTTTTCCAAGGAGGGAGAAGAGAAGCTGTTGCCAAATGAGAGCAGCCCTAAGTTACTCCTGCAAGCGCTCCCCAGGCTGCCAGCCCTGGCTCTGCTGCTCAGCACTAACGCCCCACCACAGGCTGGCTGCCAGCCCACCCTCACACTCTCTAGCAGAAAATTTGGTGGGAAAACATCACATGACATTTTCCTAAAGTAAAATCCTAATGAACAAGTCCTTACTGCAGCTTTAGCAAAGAAATCAGAACTCTGTACAACAGCATAATTCTAAGACATGCTTTAGCAGCTTGCAACTTGTTTCAATACCTGCTCACCTTGCTAAAGCCTCACTGGGGATTCTGACACGCAAGAGCTGCCAAATGGAGGAAATACCCCTCAAAAGAGGAGGCTGAAATTTCACAGAAACGTGCTAAGTAGGCTTGGACTTGGCTGTTGACTTTGCAGAAATGTGTCCCCAGCAGAACTGTTCACCAAGCCTTCAGAGCAAGGTGTTTTGTCAAAATATTACAACGTATGCTTAGGCACTTTTGATAGGGCAGGATGGGGATAATTGTAGTGAGCAGATACAAGTGACAGATTAAATCAATTAGATTTCAGTTGATTTAGGAGGGCACAAAGCTTCACCTTAACCAGAGTTCTTAACAGGCCCCTAGTTACTAGAAACAGCCAGGAACCAAGGCATCAGAAATCTTAAGAACTCTTCTAAATTCTGAGATTCTAATCAAAGCAAATGATGAAAAATCATGAAAACTTAAAACAAAAACCAAAAAACCTTCACCACCCAAAACCTAAGAACTGAAATCTGTTCCTCTCCATGTCCTCCTGTTCTCTCTGCCGGGAGATTGCTGCAGAGCTGCCTGTCCCCCTTGTCTCCAGAAGCTGCAGAGCCCCCACATTTCTCCTGGCACACACAGAGAAGTTTTTCAGATGCTCACCACGTACTGCCAGGGACCACCTGACCACACATACATCAAATACTCATTTTTATCAGCTCATATTCTTTAGCAAAATCTAATTTTCTCAGGAATTAGCAAATCTCGGTTAAATGAGCTGTTGATGGTTAGTCAAAGCCAACAATAATTTTTAAAGCTATGAGAGAAGGAAAACCAGAAATAAGTCTGATAATGAAACACAGTTATAGGCAGTTTGATGTAGCATTTTCGTTCCTTTTACAAAGAGAGACTGCAGGTAATAAAACGAAGCAGATGTTTCATTAGTGGATATTCTATTTTGCCTGGAATTATATATATACACACACACATATATATTATTCTCATTAAATATGTCAAGCATTTAAGCTGTTTTACCAGGAACTATTCACTGTTAATTTGGCACAACTGCAATGCTGTGTCTGTAACACAGCAGAGGTGAAAACAGGGTTTGAGATCTCTCTGAGGAGGAAGGAGGCAATGGATGTGCTCAGGAACGAGCATCTCACGGGCTTCTGTGAGCTAACAGGGCTAATGGCTCAGGAGGTGTTTGAAGGGTGACACCTTCGAAGCTCATGGTTTATCCTCAGGAGGAAAGGGAGGAGTTCAGAGAGCTGTTCTTCAGCAAACTCCTCCACAGTTTTTGAGCCAAAGCACAGCACAATTAGCAACACTTCTTCCAATTTCCTTCAATAGATTACGGATCAAATCTTCTATATAATCTCTCACAAGACTGACATTTTTTGAAGGATGAATTGAACCCTAAATTATTTCAGCTTCTCCACAAATACTATATTCTGCAGGATTGAAGCTGGCTAATGAATACTTGCAAAAAGGTGCTCCAAAAAAATCTGAAAAGCAGGTTTATTTTTTCAGCCGATTTGACAGATCTCTCAGAAGTAGTTCTGCAGAGCACCAGCATCATCATAGATGAGTAGAATGTCAGTTGAAAGCCACAGTACAAGTTACTTTTAAGTGAAAAGACCTAAATAATGTTAGTAATAATATTTATTATTATAATTTAGGTTTCAACTATTTATTTATATCACTACATTCCACTGGTACCTGAACATTCCCTTCATAAGCAATGCATCTTTATTAGCAACTTTCATCCACATGCAGAAAAAACTGGGTATTTGCCTGATTTCAGTGGAACAGAACTGATGTTTCCTTTGCACTAGAGGAAGGGACGTGTCCTTTGCACAGGACATGTGCTCCAGTTATCCCAGGACTTCAATCACAGCAGGAGCCAGCCTCGAGTGCTCCTCAGCTCTGCTGCTCTCCCTGCTCCATCCATCAAAACCAGGCCAGGAAGGCTCGTTATAAAACAAAGGGCTGTCCAGGATTGGGTCTGTTGTACTTCTTATAGGCAAGAGAAACAACCCCTAAAATGAGGATTTGTTTTTAAGGCAATTTTCCAGGTAGGCTTTGCTTGTTCCTAATCAAAAAGAGGACTGTGAGAAAAAAAAAAATGGATAGAACTGAATATGTACCAACAGACAAATTTAGCTCAATTTGAAAAATGCACTTTGAAGGAGAAATACTTCAGATTTCTTATTGCATAGGATTTAAGTGTTATTTGCATGAATCCATGAAGAACTAGAAAAAAGCCTACTGTTGCATTCTTAAAAAGATACAAGTTATTATGCATCAGAGGGGATTGAACACATGAGAAAAGTCTTTTTAAATGTATGTTAGTGGTGAAAAAGAAGGTAGCAATAGTAACCTAGCTGTGAGAGTGGAGGGCTTTTAGAAAAAAAAAAAAAATCAAAGAGGTGCCTGAAAATATTAATCTGAAGACAGTGTTATAAAGTTAGCTTAAGAGAGACCACAGGAACTTGTACCACCCTAACTCCTGTCTGACTTGAGTATGCCCTTCCACCAGGTGAGTGGAATGGAGGATTCAGTGTTAATTGTTTCCCCTTTCTTGTATCTTGCAGTCCTGTCTGAATTTTGCTGGCTGCTGTTTTCTTGTGTAAGATTTTATAAAGCTACTTCTTCCCACACTGAAGAGTTCGCTTTCTTGGAGGGATCCTTTTATAAGCATGGAATAACAATATAAAGAGGAAATCTTTAATCCCTCTAGAACGTGAATGCTTAGCTCCACATGCCTTTTGCATGGCTAAAATTCTGTATTTCCTTGTGCTTATTACAGATACAGGTTCCAAAGGGTAATATTGAGAATATGAGGCATTTCATGTGAAAAACGTTATTTTAAATGAGCAAAGTGTCCTTCATGTTGGCACATCCAGTCCAAGACTAGAGTGTGCCACATTTGGGCTCTCTGTGTTGCATTTATATTTTCTTTTCAGTAGCAGCTACAATTCTGACCATGCAATGCTTATGCTCTGTCTTATGGTGAATAAATAAATTCAAAAAGCACAGCAGCCAGGTTCAGCTCAGCACTGCCCTGTCAGAACTTGTACTACACACAGGCAGTACCTGCTCACGCTGCCCTTCAGCCCAGCGTCACCCCAGGGCTCTCCACTGATGGCACAACCCACACACAACCACACTTCTTGGTGAGTTCAACCAAAAGCACTCACAAAAATTCCAAGTACTTGTTTTTAAAAAGGTGCATTTCAGTTTTGGTCTGGCTGCTGTGCAGTAGATTTACATCTGGCTTCAAGGAACTACCACATTACTATTTCTGCAACTCCAATAGCACAACAGATTTGCTATCTTACTCCAGCTCCAACTCAATTTTAAAAATAAACATGAAAAAGTAAAAGTTCTCACAACAGGTGTGAAAAGCTAGTGGCACCAACTAGGAAACTTCCTTTTCACGAGCAATATCATTGCTGTGTGATTTCAGTGTCTTAGCCATGCTCAAATCTTACTGGACTGGGGTAGTCACTACTCCAACTAACAAATAAATGGAAGTCTTCTTTGCATCCAGCTGTGTGCCCTGGGGAAAGATCCCTTGTGGGATTAATGGAGGGGAAGATTTAGAATATGTCTCAAGGCTAGTTAGAAATGTCAAACCTTTTACGGTGTATAGAGAGATAAGGCATTTTCATTTCCTCAGAATAATGAAGATGCAGATACACCATCACTAGAAGACACTGATTGTCACCAACCTTTCCCTAAGTCATAGAAAGGTAATACATTTCTGCAACATCAATGTTCTTGGCATGGTTAAAACCAGATAAATAGACAAAATATACAGATGCCATTGTCTCCTTGTTAGTTGAAGCACTGGGACACACTTGCCCCACTACAGACCCCAAAGCACTTTCTGTCAAGGGTATGAACTTGCACCAGTACAGAACCACCATGGCCACATTAACATGGCTTGTCTTAAATGGATAACTCTTGGTATCATCAAAACCAAAGCATGCAAGTTGTGCAAAAGGCTGAAATAACAATAGCAGCGGGGAGTTACAAAAAGCTGGTATTGAATTTTTCATAGACAGAAACAGAGAGAAGAAAAAAAATCTTTAAGTCGGAGCTGGATCAAGATTGTTTCATCTATGGGGGAAAAGCAAAAGTGACAAGGCAGAGAAAGACGTCTATGAAAATGACAGCAACCAATCTATAAAAACAAGATGGTACATAAAAAAACCACCCTGGAAACTGTATTTTAGGTACAATAGTCTGGAGAAGGTTTTATTTACTAAGTACACATTTCATTCATGATACACACGGCTGAATTGGCAGCAGATTAATTTTGCATTGCAGCAAAGACTGAAGATAGCCAAGGAAGACATCACACATAACACGTTCCAGAGGCTGACCAAGCAGCAAGAAAACAGCAGATGAGAGGGTTTTCCTTAAAAATAGATGGCATGACATATGTATGTAGGGAAGTAGCATAAGGAAGTACTGGAGGTTCTTTCCTGAGCAAGAGGACAAGATTTACTTCTGGATGGTCTGGCATAAAAAGCAGATCTGTTCACTACTGCCCTTCCATGAAACATTTGCAAAGATAAGGAATAAAAATGTAAGTTATAATCACCTGAAAAGACATCAATTCATCACCACCTTCTCACACATCGCTAAGACTTTGCTTTTGGATTTTCAGACTGAGGCTCTTCCTCCTTTCTAAGCTGATTCAACTGAGGATATTACATGGTATCAGTAACAATTCTGAGAATAAGCAAAGGACTTAACTCTTGATTAGGAGTTTATTTATAAAATCCCATAACCAGGTATCATATCTTTAAATTGTTTAATTATCAGCAACTAATTTCTTCAGGCAACTTCTAAAATTGATTCAGCTCTTCATACTTTTCAACATTTTTAACAATCACCTGTGATAACACCAGGGATCCTACTCTACACCACACCATTTTTAACTTCCCTTTCCTAGGTTATCCCAGGATAAAAATAGAATGTCCCTTTAAGATAATTTCAGACACCTCCTTAACTCTCACAGAGGAAACAGTTGAAAACAGTCTGTTCTACAGGGCAACTTGGCCTGGATATGTCAGAGATATGAAATAAGAGGATGAAATACTTCATCAGCTTTACCTATCACAGGCTCAACAGCAAGACTGGCAGCTGTGGGGACTGAACCAGGGAACCATTCCAACAAAAGAACAAATTGGCATCAGCTGGACCCATTGTGAGAAGGTACAGACAAGACTAAAATCAGGGAGCTAAGTATTCTGACATTTCCTAGGGGAATAATCAATGTAAAAGGCTGAAAAATTACTTTGGAAGAGGCTGGGAAAACAGAAAATGTAATTTGCAATCAAGAGCCAAAAAACCAGATCTAGGTCTGTGTGTCCTGAAGTGCATCTCAAACTGTTTAAGACATGTCTTAACTAAATAAAAACTATGCAAGAAAGAGACAGAAAATGACCTTCACCGTGGTTACAGCTCTCAAATCTTTAGTTTTGTACAAATCCAAATTACCTTTGAAAAGGTGTCCTCATTACATTTTTCACTTATATAAAGTTCCAGCATCCCTCAGTGTAACAAAGAGGTGATTGTCCATAGCTCCCATGGAACACCTACAAAGTTCTGCTTTCCTCTGGAGCTGAACTGTCCAACAAGCTACAGGGAGTTTTTTGGTGATATTTCAGTGATAGGATTTATGTTTAGATGTAACAGAGGTCATTGACAAGAAAAATAAATACAGCTGAGGTAGGCCTGACACTACAACCAAGTTCTCCCCTGCTTCAGGACCAGTGATTCTCATGTAAAATACCCTGATCCCCCACAGCAATAGCAACATGTGCTTCTAAGCATTAATTATCATAAGCAAGACAAGGTAACTAAAACAAAACATATCAGCTGTCTAAATTTCTGATCTTCACGTGTGTTGCTGGGGCTCAGGTTGGGCAAAAACATTTCTCAAAAGTAGTGAATTCACTAGGGAAAAAATAGATCTTTCAAGCACTTGGTGCTTCTTAGATGTTGCAAAATGAATTATCTTTGTAGCTGGACAATAAGCGGGATAGCAGACTATCAGAAAAGTCAAAATACAGTGGTTTGACCTTTCCTGAGATATACCGAAGGAACTCACAATAAAGTAAAATAAAGTAACAAATTATTAAATTTACAGAACTGGAAGATCATTTCACTCAACCTGCACTTAGGACAGGCAAGATGCAAGACACACTCAGCTTTCCTTCACAGGTTCCACATCTGCTCTAAAAATGTAAATATACACCTTGAATGAAGCACCATGACCACTGTGCAGTGAAGTATCCTGGGACATCCTGTTCTCCTTCCACAGAATCTCTGCACATCTGTATCAGTCCTTAAAATGCTTGGTGACACAGTAAGAAATATTTTAATGCTGTCAAAAGCTACATGACAATACTACAGTGTGTACTGAACTGAGTTTAAAATGAATTGACCCCTCTAGAAGTCACTGAGTGTTTAAATACTTTCCCCCTCCCCTTCTAACACCACAGAAATAAATATCCACAGGTCTTCTGCCTCCAAAACAGGGCTCTAAATGAACCTTCATAAAAATCACATCATTTAAGATGTTGAATAATGACAGACCACAAAAAAAAATTATAAAGCAACTTCTGAAATCTGGATTTCAAGGCTCAGCACAATATTAAAAACATCAATAATTTTCTTAACTTAAAATATTCAAACCTGGAAGCATAGCTTGAAATTGTTCTTTTACCATGTTTTAGAAATGTATGAGCTGAAAACAGCTGTTAGAATAAGAATCATCCTACACTGTTGCTAGAGCAGTCTTACATCACATTCCCAGCATTTTCCCTAATGAGCACTTCCCAGGGCAGCCTCGTCACAGGTTACCCAGGCAAATTCCAGCTATGAACATAACTGAATGAAGGTGCATGTGATTATCAGAGAGAATAATAGGTTTCATCCAGACCCGAGCACGGGCTGTGTCCCTGGAGCTCTGCAATCCCAGGCCTGGACAAGCTCTGGGGTGTAGTTAACAATTCCAGGGCTGCTGTCTGGTCTGACAGGGTCATGGTCCAGGAATGCTCCAGAGCACGGTGTATAATTAGTACCACGAGCCAAACAGTATTTTTTTAAATCTCTATGGCTCACCACAGGGTGCTTATGTTAAGAGAAGGTTTGCTTGTTCCTACATGGAAAAATAATTTATCAGTGTAACCTCTGAGCAGAGTCCTGTATCAGCTCACACATACACACCATAAACAGCTTTATTCTCACTGCTCTGATTGCAAAGCATTGTTTTCTGTTAATAGACTCCAGTGTTTTAAACTGATTTTTAAAGGCTCATTTATTTAAATACACTCATGCTACTATGTAAATACTCATGGTCCATGAGTCCTAGGATTTTGTTCTTAGACTTTCGTTTTAAGATTAATCATGACAGCTTTGCTGCTCCTCCCAGCACTGGAAAATACACTAGAGAAATTAGGAGTGTGCCCTCCATTTATGTCAAAGAAATGTGGTGTGTAGTTACTGAGAGCTCCCAAGACCCTATGGAAGCACTGCACAAACAGCTGTCCCTCAGCGTTGCAGAACAAACAGACTTTAGCAAATACAAGCTGTACAAGCCTCCACACACCTCTTGCCTTGCCTGAAGTTATCACATCTATTCCCTGATGTCTGTGATCCAGGGATGGTGTGTGACAAAGCCATCTTTTCATCACGTTCTTTGGAACAAAGACAGGCTTAAGTTATTATTTCTATCTTACTCTGTCCTGACAAACCCTAAGCCAAGGTTTGTATGCCTCCAAAGTTACAGGAGTCCTCAAAGACCACTGAGCAACAATTTATGCAGCTCCATTGCCAAATTTAAGCCTTCCACCTTATTCCCAGCAATGCATTTCAGACTTTCAAAACTCACTTCATGGTTTTTGTGTAACTTCTTGTAGTACTGATAATCATTACTGTTAATTCTTCACTACAGCTTTGCTCACCACTACCTGTCACAGCTCTCAGAGGCCACTCCATGCCCTGAATATTTGAATTACACACTGGCACCACAGTCCTGTTTCAGCACGTTGGGTGGATACCAAATGGAGGTCTTGCTCTCCAGCTACATTAATCAGTGGAGCATTTCAAAAAGGTAACATGAAAGATTTATTATCCCATTTTCAAGGGTTCACACATATTGCTTCCTAACAATAGTTTAATAGTGGTATATAAAATTCAGGTTTTGGAAATAATTCATCATATTCTGAAAGGGCTTCGGTTTGCATTCCAAACTAAAATCACAAACTCCACTTCATACTGAAGTCTGAATATTAAGAGCAGAGCCTCCTCTGCTCTGAAATCTGGTGTTTCCCATTTTTAGACCTTTCCCTGCACACCAGCTCCCATTAGTTCAATGAGTGCTTTCAGCAAGCAGCTCACAGAAACCTGTCACCAGTAACGTGGCTGACAAACCACTGGGACCCACAGCTTCCACAACGAGCTGACATCCAGGATCCCACCTGTGCTAATGGCTGGTGATGTCTCTCTACAAAGGTTTCTCACAGCCAATATTATTTCCTGCTGTTGAGACAGGCTCTCCATCCAAATAAGCAGCTCCTTGTGATCTTTTGCATTGGAAAGGCAGCAGCTATTATTTTCCTATGACTGCCTGAATTGAAAGCAACACAACGTGTGAGCACAGGACTGGTAGCAATCATCCCACCCACAACTCCACAGCACTCTAATGATTTATCCATCACTCAGAAATCAATTCCGGAGATGTGCTGGCTTTGAAATGAGGTACAAAAGCCACACGTATGAAAGTTTTAAGTAAACAGCTAAAAGCATTAGGTTCTACAAAATACACCCTTGTTTTTATTAATGTCCATACTTTCCTTCTCTTTTTTATTTAATCACAGATTAACTTAAACAAATTACAAACATATCACATTTAATAATCACAACCCTTTTGGACAAACTTTAGTTTAAAACTCAAGCATAAAACACTGTCTCTTCACAGCCTTGAAGACTTCCAGAACTTCTCACCTGCTGTGCTGGGCACAATAGGCATTGTTCCTTTTCCATACCAAGAGAAACAGAACTAAGACAGTAACAATGTGCACAAGCCAAAGGACCAGAGTACAATAAAATAAAGAAATTCACAGATCTATACTCTCAAGAAGTATTTGGGGATGGTGAACATACAAAGAATAAAATAAAGTCTGAGTCACTGTAAAAGCCAGGTCCTTTCTCCTTTTCAGTGAACTTAAGGGACTGCAGCCTGAACAGCAAGGAACCAAAGTTAACACTGGAAACCAGACTTCAAATATGTCTACACTTTCAAAATACATTGGCATTTAATTTCTCTGATAATGCTATATTGCTAGTATTGTTATATATAAAAAGATGCTGCAGTTAAGGTCAGTTTACCTCACTATTTTTCAGGCACACAAAACTCAATGCATTGGGCAATACATAAATGGCCTAAAAATGTATTATCGTGCATTTCTGTAGGCTTTTACTTTTTGGCAGCAACGTATAATTTCTGTCTGGAAAAGATCTTCCTTGAAGTGTGTTCAGCACAGCAAAACTCTTCCCTGCAAATCTGTGTTCCAGCACATGACTGGTGGGAATACTTCATTGCAATTCTTCGCCCAGCCAACATTTTATGGCAATACAGTCTCATGTCAAAAATAGGGAAGATGTGCGACTTGAGCTCATCAAATACAGCACCAAGGTTAGAAATCTAATTTATTTTTTAGATCTACTGAACAGAGATGGAAAAAGGGTTCAGCTGGGTGAATAAGCCATTTATTTTGTTGACTAAAAGAAAACAGAGTGACACTTCAGCATAATCAGAAATTACATATTCAGTTGCTACAACACTGAATAAACTTTTTGTCTACAGGTAGGAGCTGAAGATTCACACTTGTTCTGCTTCCTCTGTGAGTCTATGAAAGTATTGCTATCAGAGCTAAGCTACAAGATGCACAGACTGGTTGATAAAATATGTTCCACGTTTTCATGTGCAGTGCTAAATTAACAGTTGGACTTGATGATCTTAAAGGTCTTTTCCACCCTAAACGGTTCTGTGATCCATAGACCTTAATCTATAGAGAATCACAGCTTTCAAGAAAAACAGCGCAGAGCAATGTTCTGCATCACGAAAACAGGCTCCTGTGACTTGGAGCACAACTGAATTTCTATCACAAGTGCAGGCTGCTGCTAACTGGAAGTGCTGGGACAAATCCCCAAGTGCCCAGACAATATGGGCCACAGCCATATCAGGCAAAGAGTGGAAAAACAACAATAAACCCATCTGCTACTCTGAGGAAAGCCTGTGATGAAGCAAGCAATATTCCAGGGAATACCCCACCTGGGAAATAGCAGAGCACTCGCTCATCTGAGACTGTCTCTCTACTTAAGTAAACACAGTTGAGCATTAATCAGGCTCTCCTCAGCCTGGGATTTTGGCAGCTAGAAAAATGCTCTTGTATTTCTACTTCATCTTGTTAAGTGGCACCTTAAAACAGAGAGAACCATAGGATTAATGAATGGTTATTTTGCTTATCTACCTGAGGGCAATATGCACAATAGAAATGTTCTCAATAACAGGAGAAAGCTCAGCAGCATATTTCAAGGTGGCCTGGCTTGGAGGCAGAGTGCTAAGATGACCAGGAGATTTACATCTCAGCTAAGATGTAAATAAATGCCAATGATTTAATCCCCAGTGGTTGTTTTGAATAAATCAGCTCCATGCAGCAGACATGATTTCATTATACCCATGATTTATACTAACCCCTAAATGAACACTTTGGCACAATGGATTTTCCTTATATGTCAACTTCATACTTTTTCAGAAATATTTTTATATAAATTAAAAATTGAGACTTCATACCACAGACTCAGGAATAAAGCTTTTTTCAGGGAAGAGTGTTTTGCATCACACATCAGATGTGTGTCATCTTCTCCCTGTAATCCTTCACTTGCTCTGAACCCAGGTCATATAGGAAATTACTGTAACTTGTCTTCCTTTTTCAACTGGACAATCCCTGTATGAGCCAATTTTATAGTTTTAATTATCATTAGGGGCTGATTTGCCATAGCTTTATACTCAGTAATCCTTAAAGGCACCTCTCAAGCACGACTACAGCTGCTGGAAAAAATTTCCCCAGAGCTCAAATGCAATCTTTTGGCAGTACCAAAACCAAACAAAACGTTGAAACGGCAAAGGGAAAACTTATCTGAGGTAGAAGACAGATCCCTGTGTGTGGGAATGTTAAGCAAGCCACTGAGGCAAGATGCACTCACTGAAGTAATTCAGAAATGCATCATGTGTCAGAGAGGATAAACACTTACATCGTTTGCTGCCTAAAATTCCAGGGTTTCCTTTCCATCATGTAAGTATTCTTTTATCAGCTAACAAGCACCTAATTCTCATGAGAGAACCTTAATGACAGAACTTTCTTTATTCCTCAGTGAGAGCCCTGAAACATGAAGGATTTATCTGTAACAAGGGCAGTTAATATACTGTGCTCTCCCATTTTTCACCTTCTCCTAGTCCTTTCTAGTCTTTCCCCCAAAAAGCCCAACCTGTTGCTTATGCTGTTGTCATTAATGGAACTTCATCACTGAACAAACCATTCCCAATTCCCATGGCAGCTCCAACCTTTATTACAAATAAACTAATTGTACACGTTGATTCTTACAGTATTTTGAGCAGTCTAGCAACAAAATTGACTCTTCCTTAGCGACATGATAAATAATCCCCTGGAATTTTGCAAGAGGTAGAAGTAACAAAGCTATACACCAGCTAATGTACATCAACACATCCTTTCTGCAGTGATACCAACCATATTTCCCTTGATTTAAATCCTGAAGTTCTCAAAAACTGTCCTTCTACTCAGCTACAGTGGAAGAGTTTCCCCAGTTCTTATTTCTCCTGCAGCAGTTCCACTACGATGAAGAGATCTCTTCTCCTAAACACAACCCAAACATGAAACTTGCATAGAAGAATTTGGGATTCTCCCCTCCTTCCCTTCAGCCAGGCAGTGGCAGTGCCAGACACCAGCATGGTTAAATTCCAGGAGCACGGACAGCAAGGAGAGCAGGGCCCCCAGCAGGTATTTTGTATTTTCACCAAGGCTACTGCACCTGCACACCGAGCAACAGCTTCTTTTATGATTCCTTCAGAGTCCACACGCCGTGAAATTTAGGGAAAAAAAGTTTCTTTTTCTGAGTGTTTTTAGTAGACAAATAGTGTTCCCAAGTATTAATCCGTTCCACTTCAAACTATTTTTTTTATTTAGACTTATCTTCTCAATCTTCTTTGAACCACACTTTTCTAAATTTATAGGACTCAGCAGTGGGCTGGAAATCAGTAACAGACAAAAATTCCTTTGCCTACCTCTGAAATTTACTGCTCTGTCCCCAGGAAATATTCAAATGCTGCATGACAAACAGGCCACAACTTACTGGCATTTTCACATACCACAAGGGTGGAAGCTGAAGGCTTTAAGCATTGCTGAGTCAGCCATGGGTGCATTAAAGATTTAGTAATTCAGAGCTGTAAACTACAGTTTATTCATTTCCGAGTCAGAAGTTAAGTACCAATGCCTCAGCTCTGGAGTAAAAACACTAATACTAATAATCTTCACATTATAGTCTGAGTTGTTTATCTGTTGCTTACATGTAAAATTGTCACCAAATCCATTTCAGAAAGGTCAAAGAAATGGAATAGGATAGGACTGAACATTCTGTATTTCAAGATGAGCTTGAAAAATCAGTGTGTTTTCTGGGGAAGCTGAAATAATTTCAACCTCTCAAAAGGAGTGCATTTTGCTTTGCTTCAGGACCAATCATTCATCTCCCATTCGAGCAAACCTCAAAATACAGAGAGATTTAGCTAGAATGAGCCTTTGTGGCACTGTGATCCTGCTAGCCAGCCACAAATTACTTTCTAGAAACACAACTGCTTTGGGGGCTGCACACATTTTGCTATTTGCTTACTGCAAGTGGTTAAAAAAACTAATGCTCTCTGCAGAGCCACCTCCTGCCCTCTTGGCTGGCTTTTAAAAGTATCAACACGGACAGTGTTCCTGAATTTGGGATAAGGAATAGCTACAAATACTGCATGGGGATCACAGAAGACACTGGTAAATGTTTCCCACTTGTGCTCACCGACAGCAACGCTGTGCACAGGTCAGACTGGAGCTGAGATAATCCAGCAAAGGAAGGATGGGTTACAATTACAGCACGAGAAAGGAATAATTCACTTCGCTTTTCTGTCAGAGCTGTCCAGAAAACTCATTTAGTATCTTGGTATTTCAGAGCCCTCATGTCTCACAGTCCACTCGTGTTAGGTGCCTGCTGTGAAGACTCATAAAGCAGCACTCACAGAAAGGAGTTTACAGGAGTGCTACCGATGCAATACATGGATATTTACCACTGTTAACACCCTCAAATTCTGGAAAGAAATTATGCACCTACAGTAATGTCCCATCCTCCACTGTTCTCTGATTAGGAGCCGACAGATGTTACAGAGAAACAAAGGCTGATGCATTACTGATGCATTATTTTGCTTTATATGTGCCTTCGCAACCTTCTGTGATTGACAAGCCTGAGGACAGTCAGTAGTTTTTCCAGTAGGATGTGAAACAAGTAGGAAGTAAATTAGTGCAACTGCTTTACAAATACAAAAGATTATGAATTTCAACCACCAGCATGCTGTGAGACCAACTGAAACATGCACACCTACTAAAAAGATAAAACCAGGATCTGCCTGCAGCAGTGACAACGTGAATTCCCTTACAATCATGCTACCAAAGCAAACAAGCAATTTTTCCCCTAAATCCATAACTACTACCATGAAACACACAACATGACAGCCACGGAAGTGTTTCTTTTTGTCACATCCTTGCTTACATACTGAAACAAAGCACACTGAGGTTCATGAAGAGGCTTTCACCAATTCCAAACACCAGTGGATGGTGCATAAAATAGAAGAACACAACAATTCAGAAAAGCTGGGCAAGTCATCATTAAATATTGGCACAAGATTAGGTGCCTTTTACATGTGCGATAAATATGCCAAATTTAATTACTGACAGTCAGCTGTGACACCATTTGTCCTATCAGCATTAATAGAAAGTTGAAAATAGAGCAGAAAAGAAATCTGCTTTAAATTAAAAAAATATCCCTTGGACAGCAAAGTTAAATCAACAGGTGGGGAAAAAAAAAAATCATACATCTGAACCACCCGCTTACTTTCTTAAAAAAAGGAATATAGAATTACATGAAACTGTAAGTATTACACTTATACACAGAAAAAGTCTAGTTTTGTGCATTTCCATGGTAAGAAGTTGTAGGAATAAAAAATGAAATAGTTATTGCAAATATTTCAGAGAGTTCAAACTTCAAATGTGTCAGTTCAGCAGTAAGCCATAAAGTGTGCAGCAAGGTAATATTACTGCACATCCAGAGAAAGGACACAGGGCAAACCAGAGATGTAAATCTACAAGTGAATAATTTGTTATTGTGGGTCACTGCAAAGGAAGAATGGCTGAGGCACGAGGCTGCTGAGGTTTCGCATCCCCAGGGAACAAAAGGCAGCTGTGGGGGGCACAGACTCTCACATTGGAATGCTGAGAGAATTCTGTAGTGAAGAAATCAGTCTGGGATCAGAGGGTAAAAAGGCAGCTATAAATTTAGTTCTGCCTGAAAACAAGAAATATAGGACAGATGCAAGAGAGTAAAACAGGACTGAATACTAATGAAACTGTGGTAATGGAATAAGACCAGACAGGAAGGTTACTAAAAATAGCTCTCAGTGTTGTCTTCTGAAGATGGTTTCAGATTAAATCATGAAAATCATTGAGTAAAAAATTCAAATGCTTTTCTGACTAAAAAGAAACAAAACAAAACAGCAACACTGATGAACAACAACATTACTATTAACTCGGGAATGGAGAACCACAAATCTGAGGATCATCCCACACCTTTGCAAAATTTCAACCACCAACGGTCTCTAATTCGTTCACTTGTGGCAGCTGCTGCAAAAAGAAGGAAATATAATAAAGCATTATAAAATTCTAGGAACTCTTAGTAGCAGCTCATTTTGCATTATCTGGATCATAACATGCTGGGAAAGCAGACCATTAATACTCTGCAAATAGGACTGGGTGCTGTTTTATTGCAGGCTGGTGTTCTAATTGTCCTTGCTGCTAGAGCAATCATTCATATTGGAAAGCACTTAGCCCAAGACTAAATAAGAGACAGTTGCTCTACTAAAAGCTGTGAAAGGTTTCTTTAATACATTTCTTTTAAACAAAGTACTTGAAGGAGCTAATGTGAAGCAGATGTTTTTGAATTACCCCAGAGAATACAAAAAGACCTATTTCATCATTATATGGAATAAGATATTACCCAAGGCAAGTGCTGGTAATAAAATTTCCCCCCAGGATTCTTGTTGATATTAGGGATATTATCTTACCCTAAATATTACAAGAACTTAATTTTCATAAATGAAGCAAATACACAAATTTGCTGGAAGGCAACAGCAAGACATTAAAGCACCTTTGAAAAACTAATAGGTTTCCTACACGGTTTGCAAGTTGCAATGGTTTCCATAACTTCTTTGAAGAGCTTCCACAACTCCAACGATTCCAAAACTCAAAAGATATTTTTTTATATTGCCTAGGAAATGGGGACTGGTGTGATCCTGTTCACTCCAAAGAAAGTCCCAGAAATGCCACATCCTATCCCAGGCCTTCCTCAAGTCTCCTAACTTTACTGTGCTGTGATTAAATATAATCAGATAGTGAGCTAAAAAAAGCTAAAGCTACCTTTAAGGCTGGATTCTGTGGGAAATCTAATAACAAAGCATGGCCTGGAGAAGGTGATGTGAAAGGAATAAATCAGCAGTGGTTTGAAGTAGTTCTACACGAGCACTGGTACAGAATGCTACTTTTTTGTTAAAACACGGTAGTTTCAGGGGAGGGAACTGCCAAGCCAAGAGCTCCAAGAAATTTGGAAATTCTGTGTGGAAGAAGCAGATGCTCCCTTCCAGCCTGGATAACCAAACAAGCCAGGCACGAGTTGTGCCAAGGAAGGAAGTCAGGACCAGCACCAGGGACACAATGACCTCATCCTCCTCCTTTCCGTTCATGTTGAGCATGTCCGAGGCAGCAGACACCCAAACCAAGGAATTATCCTTTAAGAAGGGACAAGGCATAACAACGAATGACTACACCATCCATACAAATCAGCTGGAACAGTTTTAATTTCCACTCAGGAACCTCAGCAACTTTTTGCTGTGTCAGAGGGCGCTGATGCTCCTGGAGCTGGGGTTCTGAACTTGTTTGGTAGGCCCAACACCAGGAAGGAGATTTGGACCTCATTTTAACTTGAATTTTTGTTTAGAAAAAATAGAGGGTAAGCAATTTCTAAGTCTAGTGCTGAAGCACAGGGCACAACACCCATGTTACACATCATGTGTAAAGGAGACACACACACAGTGCCAATTTCTCCCGGGCATCAGACCCCAACCTGCTTTCACACCTCGCTCATTAGCTCACTTCTCCAGTTATTTGCAAGTGTAACTTGATAATATAAACTGCTGATTCTGATCCTTAAAAACCACTGAAGTCAGTGGAAGCCTTTTGAGCACGCAAAACTTCTGAGAGCTCGAAAACATATGAAACCTCTATAGAAACACTAGAAAAGAAAACCCTTTCCCTCCATTTCCAACAAGCAGAGAAACAGCTATTGTTAAAATGGCTTAAATACTTAAATGTTCTGTGTCTGTGAGAACTGAAAGGCATCAGCTGGGATATGGTAATACAAGCATGGAGGAGAAATAAATAATTACCTGGCAATTGTGTATGATGCAATGTTTTATTATGCGATTTGAGGGGTATTAGTGCAACACAGAAGAGTGATTGCTGCTGTATTGCTGCAGGAAAGTTCAGATGACAATCACAGCTTTGTTCTTATTGTTTTCTGCTTATTGGAAGAAAAAAAAACCCTCTTTTCTTTTAGACATGTTTTTCAGCTGAAAATATGAAAACCAAAATGACACTTCCATTCTGAGATTAATGGCTGCGTATTTTTGAACAAACAATTCTGAATTTTAATCTGAATATCTCAATGCATTATTTATATTTACGCAATCATTTGAAAAACACTCCCTCACTCCTATCCTAGAATTTTCCTAAAGCCAAGGAAAGCAATATTTCAGAAGATTACTTTGTACTTCTAATAAAGAGATATTTCCATATTAAAAACCCATGCAACAACTACAATCACAACAGAACAGATTGTTTTAAGGAAGGATTTGTTATATTATAGGCAAAAAATAATGAGAAAGTTGGCCTTAGAGCTAAATAAGCTAAAAGTTTTCTTTTAAGGATGACAGTGCAGTTTATTACAACAGCCTACAGTCATTTCTCTTGCATACAGAGGTGTTGCTGAAGATCCAGCAGTGAGAAGCACTGATCAATTGGGCAAAGATATGTCTACATTCTTAATCATCATCTACCTATTGCACAGTTTATAAAATACCCGTGCTTTTACTTCCCTCAGATCTATTTCTTTGAAACACTATGATCCTTTGAATCATTATTTCCACCACATATGAAGGCTTTAAAATTAAGATGAGGCAGATACCAACATACTTTTTCTCCTTCCTTTGGAGCTCTAAGCAAAAACCATCATCTCATGGAATCAAGGATACCTGGTTACACAAAGTCAGTCACAGGATGATTTTAGCACTTATCATTAGGAGATATAAATAGAGGCATTTATGTCTTTATTCCCCTGACTAAAGATGAACACAGAGCTTCCATAGTCTGGTGGAAAAGTATAAAAATTCACAGATACAGTCAAACAGAACTTTGATTTTAGAACTTGATTCTTCAAAATACTCCAAAAGAGCATATGCAGTGTGATTACCTTGGGACCTGCTGTGCTACCTCAAAAACAGATGCTAAATTGAGAGCACTAATTACAGAATAAGTGCCCACTAAATCAGACCTGATGCTACAGCACAGTTGTTACTGACATTCCTGTTAGTTTAAAAGAGAAAAGTACGTTCCTAGCAGGCAAATCATATTTTGTGCATCACTTTCTGCCTCTGCATGGGTGAACCTAACACCTTAGTACCATTCACAGCAATAAAATCGAGCAGTGACATCCCCCTTCCTCCCTGGCTGGTTTACAGCTGGTTTCAGTTGGGTTCACATGGTGCCCCTTGTGCAGTGCTTTAGGAAAGGCTACTCTCAAATCATGATATAATTGAGTAACAGCTCTCTGTCAGGTGGTGACAGCTCCCTCAAGTCTCACTTGAAGAGCCAGAAAAACATTATCTCAAATGTCAATGAGAATGAGGAAACAACAATAAAGAAAGGCAACGACTTGAAATTGATTCAAAAAAAAAAGAAAAAACCAAGACACTCATATAGACAGAGATTCTCAGAATTTTGTGTTAGAAAACCTTTTCCCGTGGTCTACACACATGCACATTGTTCTTCCACTTTTTCTGCTCTAAACAATGATGCCATTTTCAGAACCACTAATCCCACAGACACTACAGCACAGTTTCTTCATTTATAAATTGAGCCTAAGGATTTCCCACAACCACAGGTCAGACAGTAGCTGACAACATTTAATTAGGCAATATGTACTGCAAATGGAAAACACAGATTTAAAAGGAAAAAAACAATCAGCTGCTAAGTATTAGATGAGAAGTCATACTCATTTCAGCAGCAGCCAAAATCATATTTCTGTCTTCCCACTAAGCTGTTTTTGGAAAGCAACATCTTTAAAGTACAGTTACACTGCAAAAATCCAACACACACAGGAAAAACAATGATTAAGACAGATCACACCTTTCCATCCCACAGATTCCCAAGCTGCTTTATAAAAACCAGTCATACCACTCGAATGAAATGCATTTTCCTATCTAGAAACTGCACAGCCCAGAACAACAAAGGAGCAAAAGGAAGTTCTGGCAGAGGACATATGGGCCCTGTGTTTACACACAGCAGGACTGACTGGACAAAGAAGAGGCTTGTAGCAAAAAATATCAAATAAAGGCCATTCTCCCTTAATTTCTCTATTCAGCCTTTCTTTATCACTGATAAATTACTTTTTCTTGTGCAAACTTACCACTAAAGAAGGACTTCCAATACTTTTTTGACATAGCTATTTTGCCAGACCCCCTTTGTCTGATATCCTTGGCTACACCTGATCTCTCCCCATTTTTCTGCCAGGATCCAGATGGCCAGAGGGAGCATTTGTTAGGATTCAGTGACATTCTCAGTAGGCACAGCCCCCTGCAATCAGTCTCTGTGCTCCTCACAGCAGTCCTCTTCTTGGGCTGAACCTGTCAGTGCTGACACCGGGGGTCTTAGCAGACATCTGTTTAAATTAAGAGACCCAAATTCCTGCTGATTAATTACCTTTTTCTGTGAATAAACACGGAGTATCATGAGTTAATTACGGTACACGTTCAATTAATCTAACTGGTGTCAGGTGCACTGCTCCACATCAGATGCAAGGAAACACAGCACACACATCCAAACAGATTGGGGTTTATCTGGGCAGACACCGAGGTCAGCATTGGGCAGCAACTCTGCACACACTCCTGCAAACCACAAAATTAAACAGTGCACAAACTAAATTTATCCTATCACACATTCAAAAACTTCTCTTCAAGTGAATGCGACTCAGTCTTAAAGCTTTGTGATTTCCCTGTGTTAACTTTGAGAATTAATGCAGCAATGATAATAAAAAAAAGCTGTTTACTTCTATGAATATTCATGACCTGAACTATAAGGAAAGTTACTTTCAGTCTATTCTAGATCTTCAGCCCACCCCGAGGAACTCCTGCCAGCATCTGAAGGGTGCAGCTGACTGGGGGAGGAATCCCAGGCAAGCACACCCCTGACTGCACACATGGCTCATGCAGGAGGCAGCTTGGGGCTCTCTGCAGCTCCCGGGGCTCTGTTCATTCACTGCTCAGGCTTTCCTTCCACAGCATCTTCAGTAGTATTACCAAATAAATGGCACAAATCCCACTCTAAATAGCATTCTTGACTATACTCATTCTATCCTCTTCTGTACTGAAGAACATCGCAAACTCTTTGGTCAAGAACATCCATTCTGAGAAATAAAACCAGACTTTCTATTAATGGCATTAACATCTACAGCGTCCCTCCAGAAAGATAATAATCTGAAAATCTTTTTAGAGACTGTCATGAGACATATAAGAAAATACCAGAAATACATGGACTGAGAGTCCCAGGGCCCCATGTCACTCACATGTAAGCAAAATAATACCAATTTTCAAAACTGGTCTACTACTTCTGTACAAGCCTTAACTCAGGGCTGGAAGTTGTTTACAGCTAGGAGAGCTATGAATGTCAGAGCCAAGGAGTCTGTTTGCCAAATAAAAGCTGAATTTTAAATACTAGAATGAACAGGAGAGCTTAGGAAGTTTATAAGCAAGTTTCAGAGGAGCACATTGGCCATTGCCTCGGGATCATTAGGTCAGATTACAGGAGTGCAGGTCATTATTTCTACAAGGCTGATGCTCTGAAACAAAAGGTATCACTGCCATGATTAGTGTCAAAAAGACCAACAAAAACAATAACTCAATATTAATAGACAAGAAATGTGATAAATCGAGTAAAGGAACAAACCAGAACCTGCACTCTGGAACGCCATGAATTTCACATCCCCACAGTCACAAAGGCTTTCAGAGTGCAACACAGCAGGGTTCTTACTGCAGCCTTGCAAGCTCTTTAATAGCAGAGGCTGTTATTGCAGTGCTTTGCATGGTGGTTCTTGGCTACTTTTGTCTCACCCTTCTGATCAATAAATAATGGCTTAAAGAAGCCGTGTCTCCAGGATGTTCACATGTGTTACTCTCCACGTACTGCACAAGTCACAGCAGCCTATGAAAAAATTGACTCAAAATGTAATTTTCTGTCTGCTAAATAGAAAACTGAAGCCTTTTACAGCATTGTTGTCTATTCCACTGCTCATAGCAGGTTTTGAACCATCATTCTGGAAATGAAATAGTATCAATATAAAGATGCTTAAAAGCATTAATATAATTGTGTTTCTCTAGTTAATTGGCATCAGCAGAAAAAATTATTCTTATAATTATACACAGTCTGCTTTTAATGCCAATACTAGATACAAAACTTTGCAAAACAGCTGCTAGAATTAAAGCCAGTTCAAGTCAGTCTGTTGCTGTCACTGATCTTGGCATCTTCCAAATGAGCAGCTAAAGGTCTACCTTTCCAACACATCTGTACAGCAAATAAATCTTCTTTCTGTACAGCTTTAATTGTGACTTCACGTCATGCACCTGAAAGACTCCAAGGACACTAAAAGTCTCCTTGAATTGTGTCCTTCATTCTTTCCCACTCTATAAGGCAGAGGTCCATCTCTTCCACAAATATTTTTTCTTTCCACATCTCTCCAGCTACAAAGAGCCCTTCTTCTGCCTCCCTCCTGCTGGCTTCCCATTGCTGCCTCACCTCCAGTCCTTCCAATTACACAGCTATCAGCCTCCTCTCTCCCAGAAATAGAGAAACTTGCCTGCTGACATAGCCTGAATCTTATTCCCAATCACCCTAAATCCTCCTCCTTAGGAAAAGCTGGTACCCTTGAATGAGGTCCTGCCCTTATCTTCTATAGATATTTGTGCTTGATTTTCGCAGACCGAAGGACCTGGCAGTCACTTGAGCAAGAAATGACAGAGACAGAAGAGCATACCTGCTTCAAGGTCCTTTTCTATCAGCTCTGTTATCCCCTTATCTTTTACAGAGTCTGGGAGAGGACAAGTCACAGCACAATTTCAGAGGGTAACCCACACAAAGGCCGAGGATCATTAATGATCTGTGTCCATGCTCAGAGTGCCCACACTGCAGAAGGGCAAACCACAGCACGGCATCCGAAGGGGATGGACAAAGGACTGAAGGAATCATTACGGTGACACACAAAGTCTCAGTTCCAACAAGGAAATAAGCAGAGTAAGAAGGAAAAGCACAGGTTACATTTCCAGTTCGAAGGAGAAATGCACTTCCCCACCTACTGTACCCCAGGGAGCTCCCAGTTTTTCTCGTACAGCCACACTGTACAACTTGCTCCCATCTTTAATGTCTTTGTTTGGACAAAATTACAGACCCAACTTCATACCCAACTACCCCAAACAGATTCTCAGCTCCTGGCACAGCAGCTGAATGGCATATTTGACAATTCCCACTGTGCTGGAAGCTCAGGGAAATGGGTTCTCTCCAGCACAGCCACCTGGGCTCCCCACTGCACACTCCAGTTACCCCAGCAAAAGAAGACATCCACCAAGTTCTGTTCATATTCACCAGATGAACATTTCATGAACCGACACTCAAATGAACCAAACTCAGGGAACAACTATTTTTATAAACAGGAAATTATCATATCGTCAATTACAAAATCAGGATTACCCTCAATTAAGTCATATTTTATGGTAAGCACACAATGCCTTTACATGTCAAATGCCTTTTCAGGAGTTCTGAGAATGAGATCCCTGATTGGATGAAAGCGGAATTATAAAGGGAAAAAAAAATCCCAAACCTTAATCTTTAAAGAGCATTACTGCTTCCTAAATCCCAGTCTGGGCTAATAAATCCTTTTATCATTTGAAATACAATTTCTGTAAATACCTTACGAAAAGATATTTGAAAATACAAGAATATGCTTTTTATAGTTGTGCAAAACAATTCAATGCATCTGCTTATTCACTTAATCTTGTTAACTTCCAGCAAAAGAGAAGGAAAATTTGTCCATCTGTAAAGAAAATACTTTATGAAAGGCCTTTTGATTTTTTTTCATATCCCCAAATTACCAAAGTGTTTGAAAGAACTGCACCTACTTATTCATAAGAAGGAACATATACAAAAACAAGCAATTCAGACAAAGTTCTTTTGCTAGAAATTAACAGAATCCAATAGCTATCAGCCATAATGTACAAATTCCTTATCCAGCAACACTGGAAAGATTAGCTACAGTCTCAAAAATGACTTAACAGCACATCATTTTATCCAAGAGAATCCTTCACAGCTTTCTCCTTTCAGTGAGGAAACAGTTTATTTGTATTTTTTCAGATCCTCTTGATCAAGAATCAATTTAATTTGAGGGGAAAAAAAATTAGGTTTTGTTCTGCCCCAGGTACCATCATAATACACATTAATCATGTTCCTATTGCACAAGTAAATTAAATTTTTGTTTACTCTGTTGGATTTTCACAAATGCAATTAAAGGCAGGATATTTGAGCACAAAAAGTTATGATGGATTTCATAATGACATCTTAAGGAAAAATACATATTCATGCCTTTTTATTTCCACATGAGGAAACTTTATTTTGGAATCCATGCAGGCTCAAGAAATTAATTTTAAAATAGGTCTCCAAAGAGGCACCATTCCTCAACCCTCAATGGTTTTATACCAATGGTGGGGTCTAAAAGCATTCTGCCCCCTGTATTGGGAGGCAATTCCAAAGATTGATAAAACTGCCAACAGATATGTAAGAGCACTAAGTAAAGATTATTCTGAATTGTGAAAAATTGCAGGAGAAAAGATCACTACGAGGTTAAAAGAGTTCAGGGGTCTCTGAAGGGGAAAACTCTCACAAGTTTTTCTAGTGAAGGGATGTACAGATGCCTTCTTTAACTGAGCAGATCCGACATGTTTTTCCCAGGCAGCAAGGACAGACAGGCCCAATATCCCTGAGCAAAGAAAAAAATATGTATTTTGGAGTACATGTCTTAGATACAGTGGGGCAGCTGAGAACTCAAATGGAATTTGAGGACTGAGGAATTTTTGCTGCACCCTCATTACCATGGTGAGCTCCTTTAACTGCCTGGACAAGTTTAATGCTTGAGAGGGAGGCTGCAAAACCCAACACAAACAAAATCCGACTTCTCCTAACAACTGTCCCCCACGGAATCTGAGTTCAGCCAGATGCTAAGGTCCATTCAGACAAACTCACCTCAGCTCCTTCAAGTGTGCAAGAAGGCACTCAAACACTTGAAGAGCAAATTATATCCTTTCTTTCTCCAAAACTAACGTGAAAAATTTCAAAAGGCTTCCAAAATGAATATCTGCTCCAAGCCTCGTTGCACAACAGTGGGATAGAGCTGACAAAAAGGAAAGAGCAGGAATAGAAGAAAACCAAAGTGCAGAAAAATGCAAATGAGCACTCAACTTTTTATCCTAATGTGGAGGTAAGACTCAAGCAGCTAAAACAAAAGCAAGATGTAAGTTCTATAGCCCATGGCACAGGGAAATGGGAATGGAGGTAAAATGTAAGGAAGCCCCTAAGAACTTAATACAGAACCATCAGACTGTTAAATAAAAATGGAAATATAAAACTGTAAGTGTCAAGTGCAGCCGGTGAAACAACAGAAATCTTAAAATAATTTAAGAGAGACTGAAGTTGCCTACAGAGCACAGTAGTCTCAGTGTAGCTGACAGAAAGTTAATAGATTAATTAGCCTTTAACAGGCTTGTGCAGAATGTTTCTATCACTGTTTAAGGGCACCCACGACGGCTGGGAGCAGGTCAGGGAGTATTTAGGACAAGTTAACTGATAATAGAAAGGCTGCCTTGGAAGTCACTACACTCATTTTTTTATCTGTTCTTTTAAAGATGAACAATAATTGAAGGTAAGTCTGGAAATTCAGTAACACACCAGGAAGTCAGAAGGTCACAGAGGCAAACATTAATACAAAAGACTAATTATGTAATAGAAGAAACACTGATTTATGTTCAGAACTATCACTGATAATAAAAACAGGTTCTTAATACAGAGTACCATGCAGGAAATGCTCCTCACACAACAGCCACAGAGCCCTTAGTTACTAAAATTTTATTTAAAATATAAGGATATTATACATACCAAAGGAGATAATGCATTTACAGTCAGGTGATAAAAGTGTAAATACAAGGCTTCAAATGCAATTAGGAACACAGCATTCTGTTATTTGCAAAAAGCATTACTTTATGTGGGTTAGGGCTTGTTTCCAGCATTCTTTTTTTCAAGTACAACCA